>CM040241.1:54356481-54439546 GCA_022545495.1 Chrysanthemum lavandulifolium
TGCATACTTAACTCACAATCCTCATCACAGTTACTCACAAGAAACACAGATTTAGTTTTCTCCAACCACATAGTTAGGTAAACTACTCCCCGGTTCCTCCAAACTCAATGGGACCACAAAATCGGAACTCCTTATAGGTACAACCTCGAGTTCGATTCAAGACTGGGGTTCCACTAGAAGTGTTAGAGATTAGCCTCGACTAGCGCTCATCGACACTGCGACACTAGCCGATCAATGTGGGTTGGGTTCACAGTGGAGGGTTTTGTGGAACAGACCATTCTCAAGACGGTCATCCACATTCCGGTTCTCTCAACCGGGTTATCAATGTTTGGGTTCTCAACATGTGGTCTTTGTGGCCTGGACGACGATCATGACGACCGAGGCAACAACAGCAGCGGCAGCCTACTCGGTTGTTCCTAATCAAGTTTCGTCTTGTTGCCACCATTCGAGGCAAGAAGAATGCTTTATAAGTTAACAATTTACGCCCTAAAATAGAGTTAGGTTCCAGGGTCACTACATAACGCTGAATACATACTTGAGGCTAACAAGGATAATGCTATACCAAAGCGAAACAATCAAATACCGCATCATAGCTAAGGATGCACGCTCCAATAACCATAACTCATAGGTTTCACTAGTAGGAATACATGGAAGGATTCGAAGAAATAAAAAATGATCCTAACAACGATAACTATAAAAAAAACTAGGATAATCCTACATCTCGAACCAAGTCACCAATCCTACGCCAAATCGCTCTATGATAAGTGCTTATTCACTCATCGTTTTTACCCGCCTGAGACCACAAAAATGACCAAAAACACCCGAATACGCTCAAAATATGTTAAAAATATCCTCGGAGTGTGTTTTATGTCTTGCAGGTACAAAAGGATTGAAAACTGAGAGAAAATGAGCAAAATTGAGCCAAAAATCAGAAAAGTGCTGATAAGCCGGTGCCGGGATGTGATTTTCCACGATTATTGAGCTGGAGTTAGTTAGTTAGTCTTTAGTTAGTTTTTTTTTAAGTTTTAATTTAGTTTTTAGTTTTAGTCTAGAAATTCACTCTGGTCCAATTTCTCATGTATTTAGAGAAGTTTTGACAATTTAATTTCGTTAAATTTTAATGTTTTGAGTATTTAGTTGTTGTAATTTGATTTTCGGTGTACTCTCATTTTCATGGTAATGCAATTGTTTTCTCAATTTAAATACCTTTAAATTCGATACCGCTTAATACGTGTTTAGAAGTTCTTAAATTCGTTTTGAAGCTCACATAAGCTTTTGCAAGCTTATGTTAGCCTGTGGTTGCATTATTTGAGTTTAATTCTAAGTTTTGAAAACGTCAACAAAAGTCAATGTTGTCAAAATTCAAAGTCAAACTGGTTTTTGGTTAGATTCTGGTTTTAAGGTATTAGAATGTTGAGTTTAATGGTAATTGTTAATTTCTAATAAGTCTTTTTCAACTCTTCGCTTTGATATGCATTTAGAATGTTTGAGGTAGTGTTTGGTTTATGCCCATTTTAGAGTCTTAGTCATTTAGGATTGTCATACTTGAGTTTTCTAGGCTTAGTCACTTGTTTTAGAGCAATCTCTATCAGAGTTATTAGTTTTATCAAGCCGCTTTGAGTTTGTATGTCGTTAACCAAATCTGTCTTTCAAAAGTAAAAAAAAATCACAAAACAGGTTTTGCAAAACTTTCTAGATTTTTCACAGATTCATTATAAGTCCATTTGAGCTGAAATTTGGGATACAATATCTTTGGTTGGTCGTGGACATCATGACCATTTTAGTTTATTTTTAGGAATTTTTCTAACTAGCTTATTTCGGGCTTAAAGTAGTCGCATTTAGGCCATTTGGAATAAGTTTTAGAAACCCGAATTTGTGCTTAGTTGCTTTTCGCTTATGCTTATTGGATCCAAATCAGTTGCATTAGCTTACTTTTGGTTAGTTTAGGTTGTCTTGAGCCTGTGGTAGCTTGTGGTAGCTTATTGAAGCTGTTATAGCATTTTGGCTTATTTCTAGTACTTATTGCATTAGTCCTTAGTTTCCAAATAGCTTTTAGTTTTGATTTTAATTTCTTCATTTTTATCCATTTTAGCTGAAATTTTAGACTTAAGTTCTTTGGTTGGTTGTGGACTCCATGGCCATTTTAGTTTATTTTTAGGAATTTTAGAAGCTAGCTTAATCAGGGCTTAAAGTAGCTGCATTAAGGCCGTTTGGATTATAGTTGTTAAAATCTGGTCGCGAGCTTTTTTTTTTCTAGCTTGTGCTTTTTAGGTTCCAATTAGTTGCATTAGCTCTTTTTAGGTTAGATTTAGGCTGTAGTAGCTTAAGGGAGCTTATGGTTAGCTTCTAGCTTATTTTTAAGTGCTTATTTATAACAAAAGTCAAAAGGTGAAAAAGTGTTTTTTGCAAAACTTTGTGGAATTTTCCCATTCATCTTAAGTCCATTTCACCAAACTCTGATTTGGTCACTTTGTTTGTTTGTTAGTTTCATGGTGATTTTAGTTAATTTTGTGATTTTTCTAGCCACTTAAATAGTGCTTAAAGTAGGGCGTTAAGCCGCTTTGGCATAGTAGAGTTAGAACTTGTTTTTGAGATTTAATGCCTCTATCCTATGCTTATTAGGTTCATACCAGTTGATTTAGCTTAGTTTTAGTTAGATTAAGGCTAAGGTAGCTTGTAGTAGCTTATGGTTAGATTTTAGCTTATTTACGTGTGCTTATTTCATTAGTTGTGCGCCTAAATCATTGTTCCGTGCTCCAAAATAGTTTCATTATTTTCCTGGGTTCTCGTGATTATTATATAGTTGACCGGAAGTTTTCATATTTTTCACTGCTCATTTGCTATTTTTCTGCGTTTTATGTCATTTTCAGCATTTTAAATAGCATTTTATTCAAATAAATTAGAAAATGTTCTGAAAAATGCAATTTCAATTTTCTTAGGTTTATAATATTCAAAGAGACATAAAAAGTATTTTTCCTGAATTTTCTTAGTTAAAATAGATTTTCTAGCTTTTTAATTAGTTTTAAATAGTTTTTAATTCATAATAATTAGAGAAAAAGTCAGAAAAATGTGATTCCAGTTTATAAAATTCTTTTTAGTTAATATTGATTTTTGAAAAATAGTTTTGTAATTTTCTTGCATCTTTTCCTAATTTTAGCATTTTAAGCTCTATTTTAAATGTTTAAAATTAGTTTTAATTAAAAATATATCAAGAAAAATCCTAAAAATTAGTTTTAATTCTTAAATAGTTTTCAAATATAATTTTTAGTTTAAAAATAATTAGGACTTAGGTTAGGCATATTTGCATTTTATTTACGTGTCTTTTACTACGTTTTAGTTTAATTTGCGTATTTTGGATTCCCCGTAGTGTAATTTCCCTTTTATGCTTTCCCATTTCCCGTAGTTTAGATCGTAATCAAAAATTCCAAAATTCTTAAAACCAATTCAATTCCTTATCTCGAAACTCAACGACACCGTCAATTTCACACCTCGTTGGGACACGACCCGGGGAAATCACTTTCCCGGTATCACTTTTATCACACCCGTGAGATTTGGCACGTTAACCCTTTTCCTAAAAGGTTGATTTGTCAGGTTTTACGGTTATTTTGATATACGTTGATATTGTGTTTGTTTTTCACCACTCACGATCAACGAATCACTCTATCAAGATCACGTCTTGTGGTGAACCCTCTAGGTGTCCCCAACCATCTCCCGGAGCTCTCGACATACCATCATGCAAAACCCTAGTCCTCCCGACTACAAGCATCCATATAAGCTCTAAGATCCTCAATACTAGCTCTAGACACTCCAACCAAATGCTTCTTCAACCGACTAAGTCAGTACCAGAGGTAATCCTCCCACATCGACCCTCTCACCATACGCCTCGGGTTCGAAGAAATCTCGACGGTATCTCCGATCCTAACTGCTACCTATATAAGATGAGTAGGTGGTGAATCGATGTCTAAAGGCTGTCCAGGGACTCAGCTCGAGCAAAGGAGAACCCGGTCCAGAGAATGCGCAGGACTCAACAAAGGAGGAGTACCCCTGCAGGATATCCTCATCATCCTCCTCCCGAGGATCCTCATCCTCATCAACATCTTGCCCTCAATCTCATCCTCTTCCTCGACCTCATGCTCCTCCTCACCCCGTCCATGGGGAAGAGTCCATGAGTCTGAGTCTCGTGAGTAAATCTTGAGGTGGTACACTAGGAGATCTAGGCCTCCTAATACATGGTGATGTTGCTAAGCGAATAGGTGATGATGGTGGTGCATCGGTGTCACAATTCTCATTTTCCGGTCATTTCTCACATTTACTATTTCATCGTATATTGTAAACTAGGTTTACAAGTATTAAATTCACGTAACCTTAATGGTTTAGTGCGAATTCATAAACAATCATCAAAGACATTTCATATAGACTAAGTTTAGTCTACATTTCATTAACATCATTGTCATCATATTAGTTCATGCATGGTTTTGCATTTTACCTTAAACGATAATTTTCATATTAAATAAACGTTATCGCGTAATTAATTATTTTGAACAATTGATCCATTACTTCCAAAAATTATCCCGATATATTTTATACTCATATTAAGTTTATAAAATAATATTATGAGTTTACCCAGTGTTTTAAATTTATTTTGTAACTAAATTGTTGTATTTATATAATTACGACGTTTTTCCTAAATACGACACGATTATTATTATTTCACTCAAATTTTGCAAGAAATGTATTTTATAATTTTATGACCTAAATATATTTTATCTTGACCCGTGAAAATTTATTTTTATCTAATGCTACCTTAAATACTCAAATGTGTATTTAATTTACCACTTATCAAAAAATTACTTACATGTTATTACTCTTGTACATATAAAAAAAATATACATAAATGGTATGACTACACCTCCCTTGTCGACAAGGGAGGATGAGTCACAAGATTATTTGCAAAATATCTACAAAAATATTGTATTATACACTTGAACATAATACATTTCATTTCATTATTTCTAAGAAAGATCAAAACTCATTGTTTTCTCTTCTCTCCAAAATTCGGTAGCCACAAGACCAACAAGGAGGAATCATCATAAATTTTCAAGACAAGTTTTAATACACTCTAGTATCACTTGTTGTATAGGTTTTGCAATAAAAACCTCAAGTGATTAGGAAAACCCTTTGTCCTTAAACCTCATCATATTTCTTGTAAGCATTCATATTCATGTTTTTATTTCACATTCATTATTATGGTCATATCATTTTATTTGAGAAACATGCAAGTTATGTGATGTTTATACCACTTTTAAGGTTTTTAAGGTTTTAAGTGTATATATATAATCCATCCTATAATTACTCCTTGTTATATATTAGTTTTGGTGATGTCTAGGAACCCATGACACCCTAAGAAGGTGTATGGTAGGATTAGAATAGCTTCGGAGTTGTTTTGAATGGGTTAGAATAGGTTTGACGAGAAAACTCATTTCGACAAGTTTGCAAAAGGGTCTGTCCTTATTTTCAAAATCTGGAAAATCCGACAGTAGATAAAAATTTTGGCCTAGATATTTAGAAAATATACTTTAAAACGAAACCGTGGCCACTTGAACGGATTAAAACGGAGTTATAACGAAGAAGTTATGAATTTTTCAAGTTGGCGCCGAAAACTATAAATTTTCTGGAATTTCAGCAAACATTATTTATTTTGTACGAGTCAAAAATGAAGCTTGGGCGTAGTAAATTTGCCGACTTGTCAAAAATATGTTAGTATACTTCGATACGAAGCTAAGGATATTTAAAACGTAGAAAACGGATTTGTAACGATTAAATTATACACGTTTACAAAAGTTGCCGTAACTTTTATCATATAAGAAAAACTAACTTGATTTCTATTAGGCAAGTTTTGCGGCAAAAACTAGTTACCAAGTTGAAGGTTGTTTTTAACATTGATTTAGAACTTTTCATAAAGTGATGTCTTCTAGTAAAAGTGAGATCGCCAAGTATACTTTCCAAAATGTCCGATCGTTTGATTAGCGGAGTTGTAATGAATTAATTACGGTCGCTAAACTTTGCCGAAAAACCATCCTTAAACTATATTTTGGACTAAAAGTACCATACTTAACCTCTATTTTCTTTATGTTCGAGACCTCTAGGATGGAAATTCATGTACTAAAACTTTGAGATAATGATACAAGCTTCCCAAAACCGTTGAGTTTGTTTCCTAACGCTCGACGTGCACCATTTTACGACTAGCTTTTAGAGGCCGTTTTTGTCACTTTCATGGAAATTTCAATGACATTATTTTACGACGAAAAGTTATAATTTCACAATAAATCACTAAATGATTATCGTCGGATATCATTTCAATGTAAATACATGTGAAGTAATTTAAAAATGGTCAAGACGTTAAAAGATTATATTTTCGATGAAAAGTATTGTTTTCAAAATTCATAAGTGGTATAAATATCATCCGAATTGCATGCATAACATTACATCATGACTTATTACATATCATATCATTCATAATAGGTCAGTTTCGAGATTAACGCTACTTTTCGGTGTAACCACTTTTGTCATCGCATCAATTCATCAAGTGAGTAATCACATCCCCCTTTTTACCGTTTTGCTATATTTTTGGGGCGAAATGCATGAACCATACTTGAATTGAATTGATTCTAGTTTATGAACTCATTTGTTTGAACTCTTTGAACTTGAAACAAATCCTTGAACTTAAATACAAACTTATGACTTGTTTGGACTTATTGAACCGTGACGTGTTATGACCTTGACCTAAAGTCTCCCATGTTCGAGCATCACTATAAAGTCTCCCTTGTTCGAGCATCCTAAAGCCTCCCGGTCCGGAGCAGGTGTCTCACTATGTTACGGAGCGTTCTCAAAAATTCTCGCCTTATTGGTGGAGTGTGCAAATTCTCCTTGTTCGAGTGTTCTTAATTGTATATAATAGTTGTATGATGTACCGTTCGTACATTTGCATTGTTAGTCTCCTATTAGTAGGTAGTATGGATAGCGCTATTAGAGGTCGGCCAACCTCTCGTCCACTATGTTACGGACGATATTATTTATTCTAGGGCTTTGCACGGCATACATTATTATATACGTGGTGCTATATTGTGCAATGTCCCGGCAACTTATACTTGACTATTATACATACTACTTTTGGCAAGGGTTGTGAACACACATGTTGCAAGTTTTGTATGGGCTTTGACTGGATTTACAATGCCTTTGCTTTGTGACCTCATTTGGCAACGTATATGAACATTAACTAGATGCTATATTTTGTGTAATAGGTTGTGAACACACAGTTGCAAGTTTTGTATGGGCGAACTTGAACCGAGTGGATTTACAATGCCTTTGCTTTGTGGACTATTTTCGATGACCGAAACCTTTGAATATTTCTTACGAGTTTTCTTATTTTACTAAACGTGTATACTCACCAACTATTTTCATAGTTGACCCGTTTTTCTCTCATGCATTTCAGGTGATCGTTAGTAAGCTTTTCTACCGGTCTTGCATAATGAAGTTTTCACTTGTCACTACAAATCGTTATGTAATAAAACGAAATATTTTGGAATCTAAACTTTGTAATATATTTGCCGATGACGACTAAACCGGTATTGTAATGGTGTACTCTTTCTTTTAAATCTTAACGTTGGTATGTTCTATTATCTTGTGCTTATGTTCCTTCGTTACACTCGTGTTTCATCTCCGTGAGGTGTGATTGGTACCGAGCCAAAGGTTATAGAGAATGCCGATTTTTCAAAAATAAAAATCACAAACTATAACCGAATAAAGTTTTTATTAAACATTGAACATCATCCGAGTCAACTAGTCCTATCGTTGCATCGTTAATCATAAAGTATACATAGCACGATCAACTATGTCTAATTTATGAAGAACCATGCAATGATAAGAGTGGTAGTTTTAAATCATGTTTAGTCGAGTCTTTAGAGTCTCACCAAGTTGCATTGGTCGGGTGGTATGCATAGCATGTTTTACATTCACGTCTACATTACCGTATCTTATTTATACCTCTCTTTCCATCTTTCGACTTGTTAGACATAGCATGTCTCTGTTCTGCCATATTTCGATCACTATAACACATTACCACCGTTCTAAACCTCATCCGCTTTCTCCGAGTGTCATTTACTCAACCCGATATTTTGGTCCATTGCGGGATCATGGTCGCTAAACACACGCCAGAGTCAACAACAACGCCAACCCAAACAACAATGACAATCCAAACAACAACGCGACCGAATAGCGGATCTACTCACCCAAATTATGACGCACCTTGATGCTAGACGAACCAACAACGGAGAAGGTACTTCAAACACCGGTCATGGATGCAATACAAGACTTTCATGACATGCAAGCCAATGGAATTTTATGGTACCGAGGGTGCCATTGGATCGTTAACTCGGTTCGAGAATGTTGAGTCGAAGCTTAGTATCACGGTGTCTTGAAGGAAACAAAGTTGAGTTCTCTGTTGGTCTACTACAAGGTCGAGCATTGACCGGTGGAACAACCAACCGCAGACTAGAGGAAGAGGGCCGCAAATGCGTTATCTTGGGAAGCATTTAAAAACTACTAACCGATGAGTACCGCAGAAAGATGAAGTGCAAAAGGCGGAAGCGGAATTTTGGAATCACTTGATGGTTGGAGTAGAAGTCGACAAGTACACGATCCGCTTCCACGAGTTAACTAGGATGGTTCCTCACATGGTTTCCACCGTGGAGAAGTTGATCGACCGATATATATGGGGATTGATACCGGAAATTAGGAGGGCGTCACCATCGAACCCAACCACTCGCAAGCCGCGTGGGCATGGCGATCGCTTGACAAATGATGTGATCGTGTCCGAGAACTAACAAAAGCAAACGACAATGGACGAAAGCGGCAGGATGATCATCGTGGAAGTCGAGACCGGGATCGGCAAAACAAGAGGCAACGAATAACCAGAACTATGGAGCGACCACTCAGAGCGCAAAGGATACATGCCCACATCCTATGTGTACTGATGTAATTATCATCACTCGAGATCGCTCAAAGTGCCACAAATGTGGACAGACGGGCCACATCGCGCGGAATTGCTCAAACAGATGGGAACCAAGGACAAAGAAAAGCATGTTACGAGTGTGGAAGTTCGGATCACCTTCTAACACTGTCCCAAAGTTGAAAGGAACACCTAACCAAGGAGGTAATCGTCCAAACCTAGCGTTGGCAATAGAAGGCCCACAAGATCGAACATTGAAGTTCCCCGCACGTGGTCGAGCATTCTATCCGGTACCGAGGAAGCCCGCAACGCGTAACGGGTACATTCTTTCGAACAACTACCTTATTTCGCATGCGACATGATTTTGAGTGCATAACTTCCTTCCAATTTTACCACGCTCACGACATTGATTAATTTGAGACCTATCGATATTGACTTTAGTTGTAAATTATGTTGTTGATTTGATTTGTGTAAGCAAATCCAAGAACAACGGATCTTTCAAAAGACTTCATTCAAGGATGTTGAATCCTATCATACTAACAAATTGATTCCTAGCTTGATCTAGTGACGCTTCTTGTTTGATGAGTTGCGAAAATCAAGCTAAGAGTCAAGTTTTTACTCAAAAGGTCTTTTGAGGATACGTTCGGTGTTGGGTAAGTTTACCCTATCAAATCTAATCACGAGCATGTATTTAGTTGGATGAGGAACCCATATGCATGAGCATTGACATGATCATTTAGACTATTCGCATGAGCACGAACTTTTAGAACCTTTGTCGCGGTTCGGACTATAGTATCATTAATTGAATCACGAGGACGTGATTCCACCGACATGGGAAGAATGTCACAATTCTCAATTTCCGGTCATTTCTCACATTTACTATTTCATCATATATTGTAAACTAGGTTTACATATTAAATTCACGTAACCTTAGGGTGTAGTGCATAAACAATCATCAAGGACATTTCATATATACTAAGTTTAGTCTACATTTCATTAACATCATTGTCATCATATTAGTTCATGCATGGTTTTGCATTTTACCTTAAACGATAATTTTCATATTAAATAAACGTTATCGCGTAATTAATTATTTTGAACAATTGATCCATTACTTCCAAAATTATCCCGATATATTTTATACTCATATTAAGTTTATAAAATAATATTATGAGTTTACCCAGTGTTTTAAATTTATTTTGTAACTAAATTGTTGTATTTATATAATTACGACGTTTTCCCTAAATACGACACGATTATTATTATTTCACTCAAATTTTGCAAGAAATGTATTTTATAATTTTATGACCTAAATATATTTTATCTTGACCCGTGAAAATTTATTTTTATCTAACGCTACCTTAAATACTCAAATGTATTTAATTTACCACTTATCCTCAAATTACTTACATGTTATTACTATTGTACATATAAAAAAATTACATAAATGGTATGACTACACCTCCTTGTCGACAAGGGAGGATGAGTCATGAGATTATTTGCAAAATATCTACAAGTATATTGTATTATACACTAAAACATAATACATTCATTTCATTATTTCTAAGAAAGATCAAAACTCATTGTTTTCTCTCTTCTCTCCAAAATTCGGCAACCACAAGACCAAGGAAGGAAGCATCATAAATTTTCAAGACAAGTTTTAATACACTCTAGTATCACTTGTTGTATAGGTTTTGCAATAAAACCTCAAGTGATTAGGAAAACCCTTTGTCCTTAAACCTCATCATATTTCTTGTAAGCATTCATATTCATGTTTTTATTTCACATTCATTATTATGGTCATATCATTTTATTTGAGAAACATGCAAGTTATGTGATGTTTATACCACTTTTAAGGTTTTAAGTGTTATAATATATATAATCCATCCTATAATTACTCCTTGTTATATATTAGTTTTGGTGATGTCTAGGAACCCATGACACCCTAAGAAGGTGTATGGTAGGATTAGAATAGCTTCGGAGTTGTTTTGAATGGGTTAGAATAGGTTTGGCGCGAGAAAAACTCATTTCGACAAGTTTGCAAAAGGGTCTGTCCTTATTTTCAAAATCTGGAAAATCCGACAGTAGATAAAAATTTTTGGCCTAGATATTTAGAAAATATACTTTAAAACGAAACCGTGGCCGCTTGAACGGATTAAAACGGAGTTATAACGAAGAAGTTATGAATTTTTCAATTTGGCGACGAAAACTATAAATTTTCTGGAATTTCAGCAAACATTATTTATTTTGTACGAGTCAAAAATGAAGCTTGGGCGTTGTAAATTATGTCGACTTGTCAAAAATATGTTAGTATACTTTGATACAAAGCTAAGGATCTTTAAAAGCGTGAAAACGGATTTGTAACAATTAAATTATACATGTTTACAAAAGTTGCCGTAACTTTTATCATATAAGAAAAACTATCTTTATTTCTAATAGACAAGTTTTGCGGCAAAACTAGTTACCAAGTTAAAGGTTGTTTTAACATTGATTTAGAACTTTTCATAAAGTGATTTCTTCTAGTAAAAGTGAAATCGCCAAGTATACTTTCCAAAATGTCCGATCGTTTGATTAGCGGAGTTGTAATGAATTAATTACGGTCGCTTAAACTTTGCCGAAAACCATCCTTAAACTATATTTTGGACTAAAAGTACCATACTTAACCTCTAATTTTCTTTATGTTCGAGACCTCTAGGATGGAAATTCATGTACTAAAACTTTGAGATAATGATACAAGCTTCCCAAAACCGTTGAGTTTGTTTCCTAACGCCGACGTGCACCATTTTACGACTAGCTTTTAGAGGCCGTTTTAGTCACTTTCATGGAAATTTCAATGACATTATTTTACTGACGAAAAGTTATATTTCTTAATAAATCACTAAATGATTATCGTCGGATATCATTTCAACGTAAATACATGTGAAGTAATTTAAAAATGGTCAAGACGTTAAAAGATTATATTTTCGATGAAAAGTATTGTTTTCAAAATTCATAAGTGGTATAAATATCATCCGAATTGCATGCATAACATTACATCATGACTTATTACATATCATATCATTCATAATAGGTCGGTTTCAAGATTAACGCTACATTTCGTGTAACCACTTTTGTCATCGCATCAATTCATCAAGTGAGTAATCACACCCCTTTTACCGCTTTTGCTATATTTTGGGGCGAAATGCATGAACCATACTTGAATTGAATTGATTCTTACTTTTGTGAACTCTTTGTTTGAACCTTTGAACTTGAAACAAATCCTTGAACTTAAATACAAACTTATGACTTGTTTGGACTTATTGAACCGTACGTGTTATGACCTTGACCTAAAGTCTCCCATGTTCGGAGCATCACTATAAAGTCTCCCTTGTTCGGAGCAACCGAAAGCCTCCCCGGTCCGGAGCAGAGTGTCTCACTATGTTACGGAGCGTTCTCAAAAATTCTCGCCTTATTGGTGGAGTGTGCAAATTCTCCTTGTTCGGAGTGTTCTTAATTGTATATAATAGTTGTATGATGTACTGCTCAGTACATTCGCATTGTTAGTCTCCTATTAGTAGGTAGTATGGATAGCGCTATTAGAGGTCGGCCAACCTCTCGTCCACTATGTTACGGACGATATTATTTATTCTAGGGCTTTGCTCGGCATACATTATTATATACGTGGTACTATATTGTGAACTATTATGACCACTTATACTTGACTATTATACATACTACTTTTGGCAAGGGTTGTGAACACACAGGTTGCAAGTTTTGTATGGGCGAAACTTAGAACCGAGTGGATTTACAATGCCTTTGCTTTGTGACCTCATTTGGCAACGTGTGCATGAACATTAACTAGACGCTATATTTTGTGCAATGGGTTGTGAACACACAGTTGCAAGTTTTGTATGGGCGAACTTGGGCCGAGTGGATTTACAATGCCTTTGCTTTGTGGACTATTTTCGATGACCGAAACCTTTGAATATTTCTTACGAGTTTTCTTATTTTGAAACGCGTGTACTCACCAACTATTTTCATAGTTGACCCGTTTTCTCTCATGCATTTCACGTGATCGTTAGTAAGCTTTTCTACCGTGTCTTGCATAATGAAGTTTTTACTTGTCACTACAAATCGTTATGTAATAAAACGAAATATTTTGGAATCTAAACTTTGTAATATATTTGCCGATGACGGCTAAACCGGTATTGTAATGGTGTACTCTTTCTTTTAAATCTTAACGTTGGTATGTTCTATTATCTTGTGCTTATGTTCCTCCGTTACACTCGTGTTTCCGCCTCCGCGAGGTGTGATGATTGGTACCAAAGCCAAAGTTTATAGAGAATGCCGATTTTCAAAAATAAAAATCACATTATAACCGAATAAAGTTTTATTTTTATTAAACATTGAACATCATCCGAGTCAACTAGTCCTATCGTTGCATCGTTAATCATAAAGTATACATAGCATGATCAACTATGTCTAATTTATGAAGAACCATGCAATGATAAGAGTGGTAGTTTTAAATCATGTTTAGTCGAGTCTTTAGAGTCCGTCACCAAGTTGCATTGGTCGGGTGGGTATGCATAGCATGTTTTACGTTCACGCCTACATTACCGTATCTTATTTATACCTCTCTTTTCCATCTTTCGACTTGTTAGACATAGCATGTCTCTGCTCTGTCATATTTCGATCACTATAACACATTACCACCGTTCTAAACCTCATCGCCTTCGTCCGAGTGTCATTTACTCAACCCGATATTTTGGTCCATTGCGGGATCATGGCTGCTAGAAACACACGCTCGAGTCAACAACAACGCCAACCCAAACAACAATGACAATCCAAACAACAACGCGATCGAATAGCGGATCTACTCACCCAAATTATGACGCACCTTGATGCTAGACAGACCAACAACGGAGAAGGTACTTCAAACATCGGTCATGGATGCGCTATAAGACTTTCATGACATGCAAGCCAATGGAATTTTATGGTACCGAGGGTGCCATTGACCGTTAACTGGTTCGAGAATGTTGAGTCGAAGCTTAGTATCACGGTGTCTTTGAAGGAAACAAAGTTGAGTTCTCTGTTGGTCTACTACAAGGTCGAGCATTGACCGGTGGAACAACCAACCGCAGACTAGAGGAAGAGGGCCGCAAATGCGTTATCTTGGGAAGCATTTAAGAAACTACTAACCGATGAGTACTGCGGAAAAGATGAAGTGCGTGTTTGGAAGCGGAATTTTGGAATCACTTGATGGTTGGAGTAGAAGTCGACAAGTACACGATCCGCTTCCACGAGTTAACTAGGATGGTTCCTCACATGGTTTCCACCGTGGAGAAGTTGATCGACCGATATATATGGCGATTGATACCGGAAATTAGGAGGACGTCACCTCATCGAACCCAACCACTCGCAAGCCACGTGGGCATGGCGATCGCTTAACAAATGATGTGATCAGTCCGGAGAACTAACAAAAGCAAACGACAATGGACGAAAGCGGCAGGATGATCATCGGGAAGTCGAGACCGGGATCAAGAAAACAAGAGGCAACGAATAACCGGGAACTATGGAGCGACCACTCGGGAGCGCAAAGGATATACATGTCCACATCCTATGTGTACTCGATGTAATTATCATCACTCAGAGATCGCTCAAAGTGCCACAAATGTGGACAGACGGGCCACATCGCGGAATTGCTCAAACAGATGGGAACCAAGGACAAAGAAAAGCATGTTACGAGTGTGGAAGTCTCGGATCACCTTCGAACACCGTCCAAAGTTGAAAGGAACACCTAACCAAGGAGGTAATCGTCCAAACTCGGCGTTGGCAATAGAAGGCCCACAAGATCGAACATTGAAGTTCCCCGCACGTGGTCGAGCATTCTATCCGGTACCGAGGAAGCCCGCAACGCGTAACGGTACATTCTTTCGAACAACTACCTTATTTCGCACGACATGATTTTGAGTGCATAACTTCCTTCCAATTTTACCACGTTCACGACATTGATTAATTTGAGACCTATCGATATTGACTTTAGTTGTAAATTATGTTGTTGATTTGATTTGTGTAAGCAAATCCAAGAAGCAACGGATCTTTCAAAAGACTTCATTCAAGGATGTTGAATCCTATCATACTAACAAATTGATTCCTAGCTTGATCTAGTGACGGTTCTTGTTTGATGAGTTGCGAAAATCAAGCTAAGAGTCAAGTTTTTACTCAAAAGGTCTTTTGAGGATACGCTCGGTGTTGGGTAAGTTTACCCTATCAAATCTAATCACGAGCATGTATTTAGTTGGATGAGGAACCCATATGCATGAGCATTGACATGATCATTTAGACTATTCGTGCGAGCATGAACTTTTAGAACCTTTGTCGCGGTTCGGACTATAGTATCATTAATTGAATCACGAGGACGTGATTCCACGACATGGGAAGAATGTCACAATTCTCATTTTCCGGTCATTTCACACATTTACTATTTCATCGTATATTGTAAACTAGGTTTACAAGTATTAAATTCAGCGTTTAATTGTAGTGCGGTCATCAAGGACATTTCATATAGACTAAGTTTAGTCTACATTTCATTAACATCATTGTCATCATATTAGTTCATGCATGGTTTTGCATTTTACATTAAACGATAATTTTCATATTAAATAAACGTTATCGCGTAATTAATTATTTTGAACAATTGATCCATTACTTCCAAAATTATCCCGATATATTTTATACTCATATTAAGTTTATAAAATAATATTATGAGTTTACCCAGTGTTTTAAATTTATTTTGTAACTAAATTGTTGTATTTATATAATTACGACGTTTTTCCTAAATACGACACGATAGTTATTATTTCACTCAAATTTTGCAAGAAATGTATTTTTATAATTTTTATGACCTAAATATATTTTATCTTGACCCGTGAAAATTTATTTTTATCTAACGCTACTCTAAATACTCAAATGTACTATTTACTTTACCATCTTATCCTCAAATTACTTTACATGTTATTACCTTGTACATATAAAAAAAAATATGTCAATGGTATGACTAACCTCCCTTGTCGACAAGGGAGGATGAGTCATGGAGATTATTTGCAAAATATCTACAAAGTATATTGTATTATACACTTGAACATAATACATTTCATTTCATTATTTCTAAGAAAGATCAAAATTGTTTTCTCTCTCTCTCCAAAATTCGCACCAAGGAACCAAGAAGGAAGCATCATAAATTTTCAAGACAAGTTTTAATACACTCTAGTATCACTTGTTGTATAGGTTTTGCAATAAAACCTCAAGTGATTAGGAAAACCCTTTGTCCTTAAACCTCATCATATTTCTTGTAAGCATTCATATTCATGTTGTTATTTCACATTCATTATTATGGTCATATCATTTTATTTGAGAAACATGCAAGTTATGTGATGTTTATACCACTTTTAAGGTTTTAAGTGTTAAATATATATAATCCATCCTATAAATTACTCCTTGTTATATATTAGTTTTGGTGATGTCTAGGAACCCATGACACCCTAAGAAGGTGTATGGTAGGATTAGAATAGCTTCGAGTTGTTTTGAATGGGTTAGAATAGGTTTGGCGCGAGAAAACTCATTTCGACAAGTTTGCAAAAGGGTCATCCTTATTTTCAAAATCTGGAAAATCCGACAGAGATAAAAATTTTGGCCTAGATATTTAGAAAATATACTTTAAAACGAAACCGTGGCCGCTTGAACGGATTAAAGCGGAGTTATAACGAAGAAGTTATGAATTTTTCAATTTGGCGACGAAAACTATAAATTTTCGGAATTTCAAAAACATTATTTATTTTATACGAGTCAAAATGAAGCTTGAACATGCATGAAAAACACACGAAAACACTAAATACTTATAAGCGAAAGGGTTATAGAATTGTGCCTAATTCTCTAACGCATTTGGTCTTATCCCAAGTAGATATTCGTGATACCCGGGCATTAGGGTCGAATAGTTTACTTTGGAAAGTGATCACACGATTCCAAGTGATATCCGTAACCACCTAGTGGTATTGCTCTTGTCATTGATTGTCTTAACCTGCTCGGGAGATAACCCCAACAATCAAAGTAAACTATTTTGTGATAATCAATGGCAAGCTACGCAATGAAACACATGGCTTCAAACTTTGCTAAGCTTGACAAGTTTGAAGGGTGGACTTTAGGAGGTGGCGAAGAAGATGCACTTCTTGCTATCAAGCATGAGTGTGGTCTATGTGCCGACTACCCAATTCACGATGATGGTGATGATGCTACCGTGGAGCGATCGGGAGGAGGAGCAAGTGGGAGAATGATGACTACATATCAGAGGTCTTATTCTCAATGGTACGTCGATTCTCTATTTGATATTTATCGAACTTTGAATCTTCCAAAGAACGTAGGATTCCTTGGATGCCAAATATATGGTCGAGGATGCATCAGTAAGAAGTTCCTTGTTAGTAATTTCACAAATTACAAAATGACCGATTCAAGACCGGTTATGGAACAATACAATGAACTTCTTGGAATACTTGGAAGGTTTACACAACACAATATGCACATGGATGAGGCTATTTCGGTCTCTTGTGTTATTGACAAACTCCTCCTTCTGGAAAGATTTCAAGCATACCTTGAAACATAAGAAGGAGGAGTTAACTCAGTTGAGTTAGGCGGGTCATCTGCGCATTGAGGAATCTCTCAGGTGCAGGATAATGACAAGCCAAAGAGTGGCAATCTTCTTGGACCATCTGTTGTCAATATGGTGGAGCATAACAACTCCACCAGTACAATGACAACAAAGGCAAACGCAAGTATCATGACAACACAAGGCGGATCCTAACAAGAAGGCAACACCTACTTGTTGGAAATGTGGCAAGGCCGGTCACATTAAAAGGGACTGCAAGGGTGTTAAAATTGGTGGTAAAGCCAATGGATCGAGCACTAATGGTTCGTGGAGTGGTGGTTCACCAACTCACCGAAAGGTCGAATATGTTTAATAAGTCTTTTCGATTTATTATGTTACATATGTATCTCGAATCTTTTATGTGCAGGATGATGATGTTGCGTGGTGGGTTGACTGCAGTGCAACAGTTCATGTGTGCAAAGATAGAAGCGGTTCAAGACTTATGAGTCATTTGAATGATGGTTCTATTCTTCACATGGGAAATGAGTCAACGACCTTGGTGCATGGTCGTGGTTGTGTAGATCTTAGGTTTAGTTCAGAAAGATTGTAACTTTGTTTAATGTTATTCATGTTCTGATATAAGGAAGAACTTGGTTTCAAGTAGTGTTTTGAATAATCATGGATATAAACAAGTTATTGAATATGATAAATTTGTTCTTTCTAAGAATGGTGTTTTTATTGGTTTTGGTTATTTATGTAATCAAATGTTCGGGCTTAATATTACAACCGGCTGTTATTTCGACTTTTGTGACCTCATATGAACAGATGATTCTAACCTTTGGCATGCTAGACTTGGTCATGTTCACTATAAAAGGATGCAAGATATGTGTAGGGATGGTTTAATCGCTTTTGACATGGACAACGAAAAGTGTAAAACTTGCATGTTGACCAAGATAACCAAGAAACCCTTTCGTGGTGTTAGTCGTGAGACTAAGATCTTGGAGCTTATTCACGGTGACTGTGTGATTTGCATGCCACTCCTTCTTTGGGAAATAAGAAGTACTTGTGACATTTATTGATGATGCTTCTAGATTTTGTTATGTCTATTTGTTACATACCAAGGATGAAGCATTAGATAAATTCAAAGTGTTTAAAGCAAGTTGAATTACAACTTGGGTCTTTGATCAAAAGATTAAGGGCGATAGGGAGGTGAGTACATGGATACTCGGTGCTTTCATCTATTGGAATAATCCATGAAACGATCGCCCTTATACTCCTCGGCAAAATGGTATTTCGAAAGGAAAACAGGTGTGAAGGAGATGGTTAATTCCATGTTGTCCTATTCAGACCGAGTCAAGGGTTCAGGGTGAAGCTATGTTAATGACTTGCTATTTATTAAATAGGGTTCCCAACAAAAGGAACAAGGTTACCCCTTATGAACTCGGACTAAAAGAAACCCAACTGAATTATCTCAAGGTTTGGGGTTGTAGCTACTGTTGTAAGACTCACGATCCAAAGCAAAGACTTTGGGTGAAAGAGGCATTGATCGCATCTTTGTTGGATATGCTAAGCATTCCAAGGCTTTTAGGTTCTATGTTATTGAACCTAATGAACATGTTTCGATTAACTCAATAATTGAATCAAGGGATGCATACTTTGATGAGAATAGATTCTCATCGGTCCCTAGACCAAGTCGAGGATTCCTAATGGAACTCATGACACCGGTGTATCGAGGTCCACGATGATGAACCATTAGTGGTCCTGATGAGGTTGTGGTTCAAGAACCGAACCTCGTGCTCGGGAAGAGCAAAAGGGAGGACTCCAAAGTCATTTGGACACGAGTTTCAACTATACTTAGTTGAAGGTACCGAGGATGAGGTCTCGGACCAATACTCCTATTGCTTCATTGTTGATGATGACCCCAAAACATTTGAAGAAGAAATGAAGTCCTGGATATTGCTTTCGGAAAGAAGCAATCAATGATGAGATGGATTCCATCATGAGCAACAACACTTGGTGTTGGTTGATCTACCACCAGTTGCAAACCTCTAGGTTGCAAATGGATTTTCAAAAGGAAAATGAAGGTAGATGGAACTATTGAAAAGTTCAAGGCTAGATTAGTTATTCGGGGCTTTAAACAAAAGTCGGGAATAGACTATTTTGATACTTATGCCCCGTGGCTCGTGTCGATTACCATAAGGCTGGCGATTGCTATGGCATCTATTCACAACCGTTATTCATCGGATGGATGTGAAAACACTTTCTTGAATGGTGAATTGGAAGAGGAGGTTTATATGAACCAACCTCGTGGCTTCATCATGCCAGAAATGAAAACAAGGTGTAAACCGATTAAGTCTCTTTATGGACTTAAACAGCACCTAAGCAATGGCATCAAAAGTTTGATGAAGTGGTTTTGTCTAGTGGTTATGTTCTTAACCAAGTCGACAAATGTGTATAGCAAATTTGATGAATCGGTAAAGGAGTCATCATTTGTCTATATGTTGATGACATGTTGATCTTTGGCACCGACCAAATCAGTTGACTGACAAAGGAATTTTGTCATCAAGGTTCTCCATGAAAGACATGGGGAGGCTGATGTTATCCTTGGTATAAGGATTAAACATGAAAGTAATAGAATTTCTATCTCTCGCCTCATTATATTGAGAAGGTCGAGGAAATTCAATTACTTTGATTGTACTCGATGAGTACACCTATGGATACTTGAGAAGTCGATGCCTAATCATGGCAAGGCAGTATCTCGACTTGAGTATTCTAGGGTAATTGGTCGCTTGATGTATGCCATGACTTGTACAAGACCCGATATTGGTTTTGCGGTGGGAAAATTGAGCGGTATACTAGTAATCCTAGTGCTCATCATCGCAAGCGCTTCAAAGGGTATTGAAGTGTTTGAAGAGAACTATGGATTATAGTCTCTCATATACTTGGTTACCCATCGTTGTTGGAAGGTTACACCGATGCAAGTTGGATCAAGAACATCAAGACAATTCGTCTACCGGTGGTGGGTATTCCTACTTGGTGGAGGTGCAATTTCTTGGGCATCCAAGAAGCAAACTTGCATCACCAGTTCAACAATGGAATCAATTTGTGGCTCTAGCAATTGCGGTAAAGAAGTCAATGGTTGAAAACTTGCTTCTTGAGATTCCATTGTGGCCTAAACCTATAACACCTATTTCAATCCGATTGTGATAGTGCGACTACATTGGCTAAGGCTTATAGCCGATGTACAATGGTAAGTCTAGACACTTAGGTGTCGGGCATAGCATGATTCGTGAGCTTATCATGAATGGGGTGGTATCTATAGAGTTTGTGAGATCTCAAGCGAACTTAGCCGATCACTTGACGAAGGGTCCGGCTAGAGACTTGGTTATAAAGTCTGCTAAAGGGATGGGTTTAAGTCCAACTTAGTCACCGAATGCTAGGACACCCAACTCCTCCTAAGGAAACTTGGGAGCTGAGTTCAATGTGGAAAGTCAACATTCGATTCTGGATTTGGAGCACATGTTTTATTTACATCCCAAGGTTGTGCTCGTAACTCTTGAAAGGAGGATGAAGTCTTTACTTTAATGGTTAATTTTCTTTAAAAAGTGCTTGGCGGAGCATGACTAAAGAGGGACCACCTATGTAAATGTTGAAGTTTTGCCGCTTTAGGAAGCTTTTGGACTTTTAGCTTTTACAACATTTATGAATTTGGATATGGACACATGGCTTGTATAGTGTCAGGAGCTTTTAAGTATTTGAAAACTTGTGTGTAGTTATCTTCAGGTATTCAAATGGGTTGAAGGGTTCAATTCTTAGAACACCCTAATTCTCGAATATTTGAACGTGTAATTACGAAGATGGAAATTCAATCCTCAGGACATTTTCGTTTATGCACATGTTTTGCTTGATGTTTATTTTACATGCAAAGGGAGTGAACTAACTTTGGGGAGGATTGTTAGAAAATTTAGTGCACTTGTGGGATAGTTCACACCTTGTAATGGGTTAGGAGGTGCGGAGTGACACCCATAAGGTCCATGAACACCACGACTCTAACAATGGTATGTGTTGGTAGTGCTTGGTGAAATCTTGTTGTGGTTAACACCGATTATCGTTGTTTCCACCGGCGATGCCAGCAGGATTAGTGTTTCCACCGGTGGTATTTCCACCGAAGTGGTATCTCACCAGTTGTGTTTACACTTTGAAGCGGTGGCGTTTCCATCAAGCGGTGTAACCACCGAAAACACTATGAAAGTCTTGATATAAGTCTTGATAAATGACGATTAAGCTGCATCATTATGACCACGTTTAATTGGTCATGTAACCACTAACGGCTATAATGGGGATAATTGTGAGGCTATTAATGGGCGATTAATACTCATAATACCATTGAACGGTCAAGAGTAACCTCCTATAAATAGGAGATCCGAACATGCATGAAAAACACACGAAAACACTAAATACTTATAAGCGAAAGGGTTATAGAATTGTGCCTATTTCTCTAACGCATTTGGTCTTATCCTAAGTAGATATTCGTGATACCCAGGCATTAGGGTCGAATAGTTTACTTTGGAAAGTGATCACACGATTCCAAGTGATATCCGGTAACCACCTAGTGGTATTGCTACCGCTATTGATTGTCTTAACCTGCTCGGGAGATAACCCCAACAACTTGGGCGTAGTAAATTATGCGACTTGTTAAAAATATGTTAGTATACTTGATCACGAAGCTAAGGATCTTTAAAAGCGTGAAAACGGATTTGTAACGATTAAATTATACACGTTTACAAACGTTGCCGTAACTTTATCATATAAGAAAACTAACTTGATTTCTATTAGGCAAGTTTTGCGGCAAAAACTAGTTACCAAGTTGAAGGTTGTTTTAACATTCATTTAGAACTTTTCATAAGTGATTTCTTCTAGTAAAAGTGAGATCGCCAAGTATACTTTCCAAAATGTCCGGCAGTTTGATTAGCGGAGTTGTAATGAATTAATTACGATCGCTTAAACTTTGTTGAAAACCATTCTTAAACTATATTTTGGACTAAAAGTACCATACTTAACCTCTATTTTCTTTATGTTCGAGACCTCTAGGATGGAAACTCATGTACTAAAACTTTGAGGTTATGATACAAGCTTCCCAAAACCGTTGAGTTTGTTTCCTAACGCTCGACGTGCACCATTTTACGACTAGCTTTTAGAGGCCGTTTTTGTACCTTTCATGGATATTTCAATGACATTATTTTACGACGAAAAGTTATAATTTCACAATAAATCACTAAATGATTATCGTCGGATATCATTTCAATGTAAATACATGTGAAGTAATTTAAAATGGTCAAGACGTTAAAAGATTATATTTTCGATGAGAAGTATTGTTTTCAAAATTCATAAGTGGTATAAATATCATCCGAATTGCATGCATAACATTACATCATGACTTATTACATATCATATCATTCATAATAGGTCGGGCTTCGAGATCACGCTACATTTCGTGTACTCACTTTTGTCATCGCATCAATTCATCAAGTGAGTAATCACACCCCTTTTACCGTTTACTATATTTTGGGGCGAAATGCATGAACCATATTTGAACTAAATTGATTTCTAGTTTATGAACTCATTATGTTTGAACCTTTGAACTTGAAACAAATCCTTGAACTTAAATACAAACTTATGACTTGTTTGGACTTATTGAACCGTGACGTGTTATGACCTTGACCAAAAGTCTCCCATGTTCGAGCATCACTATAAAGTCTCCCTTGTTCGAGCATCCTAAAGCCTCCCGGTCCGGAGCAGGCGTCTCACTATGTTACGGAGCGTTCTTAAAATTCTCGCCTTATTGGTGGAGTGTGCAAATTCTCCTGCTCGGAGTATTCTTAATCGTATATAATAGTTGTATGATGTACTCGTTCGTACATTCGCATTGTTAGTCTCCTATTAGTAGGTAGTATGGATAGCGCTATTAGAGGTCGGCCAACCTCTCGTCCACTATGTTACGGGACGCATATTATTTATTCTAGGGCTTTGCATGGCATACATTATTATATATGGTGCTATATTATGCAATGTCCCGGCAACTTATACTTGACTATTATACATACTACTTTTGGCAAGGGTTGTGAACACACAGGTTGCAAGTTTTGTATGGGCTAAACTTGGGCCAGTGGATTTACAATGCCTTTGCTTTGACCTCATTTGGCGGCGTGTGCATGAACATTAACTAGACGCTATATTTTGTGCAATGGGTTGTGAAAACACAGTTGCAAGTTTTGTATGGGCGAACTTGGGCCGAGTGGATTTACAATGCCTTTGCTTTGTGGACTATTTTCGATGACCGAAACCTTTGAATATTTCTTACGAGTTTTCTTATTTTGCAAACGTGTATACTTACCAACTATTTTCATAGTTGACCCGTTTTCTCTCATGCATTTCGGTGATCGTTAGTAAGCTTTTCTACCGGTCTTGCATAATGAAGTTTTACTTGTCACTACAAATCGTTATGTAATAGAACGAAATATTTTGGAATCTAAACTTTGTAATATATTTGCCGATGATGACTAAACTGGTATTGTAATGGCGTACTATTTCTTTTAAATCTTAACGTTGGTATGTTCTATTATCTTATGCTTATGTTCCCTTCCGTTACACCTCGTGTTTTCGCCTCCGGCGAGGGTGTGACACACGGACACGCGGGCAGTGCGATAAGCAAGACTAGGAGTCTGTGCTCTCGCTAAAACCTGATGTAAAGTGAGCTGCCTAGACGAGCTAGGGCGATCTGATGATTAACTAGAGTGACGGGCGATCTCAAAAGGATCACACTGCAACCATCATGAGAGTCAATGTTGGCGAACTAGAAACAATGAGGACTTCTCGGATACATCAAAAGCTAGTGAAGGCATAGTCGTGACAACGGCATAGGGTAGGTATAAGTGTTCAAACAACTAGTTTTAATAAGCGCAACAACTTAACCAAAACACATATCACATAATGTAAGCTTTAAAATTTTAGGTACCGCATTACTCAAAATGCCTTTAAATAACTACCCCAATATATTCCACTCCTTTATTTCCAAAACGCGTCTCGCTTCACCATTAATCCTAGTGTTTGGTATTCTCATGTGGGTGTATCGACTCAATATGATGCCATGAACGCACTCAAACAACCAATATACAACTCGATAAACTCATTCATTTATTCGTGTCGCTTATTATCCCATAAATAAATCATATCCTAAAGAGTCATAAGGATAAGTAACCCACTAATAAGGTTACCCAACGCACTAGTGGGCTCTTATTGGATTCACAACCTAATAAGTCCGCTACCTCACGTGGATCAACAATATTAATGCTAGGTGTAACCCATGCATATAACGCAAATAAATAATAACTTATCCAACATTAAATGTCCACAATTGACATTTATTGATAAACGTGTACTCGATACGTTAATTATTTATTTATTACAAAACCTTTCTAATTTAGTCCTTAGTTTCCATTTAAAACTAGTAAATAACAAGATAAATCTTGTTATTGATATTCTGGTACAAAAGCCCATTATTGTTTACATTTCATAGTTCTATTATCATTTCCATATATAAATATATTTCGTCAAATCCCGTTATTTGTTTCATAACGTTATTCGTTTTGAGTCCACAAACACAAGTCATAACTTCTCGGCTTTTAATCAATAAATTGTCCAAATTATACTAAAGTCCATGTTACGGCTTTGTTGGAGTCAACTATTGACTAAAAAGTCAAAGTGACACCGACGTAGCTCAAAGTCACAATATATATATGAAGTCCATAATTAAAAGTCATAACGTCGCAATTCAATCCCATTGACCATGTTTTTAATTTGGTAGATGTGCTTTTAATTGGGTGTACAATGTGAATAAATTTTTGTACTTTTAAGTAATGGGTTGTTTTAATAAGAGTATTAATTATATTATTTATTTCTCTCTCCATTGACCATGTTTTCAACATTCAACTTTCAACATTTTTCACTTTTACCACTTTGACCATTTTTCCATTTTATATAGTATAGATATAGATATATTGTTATGCACACTTGAACTTATTGTAATCTAGTACTATAGATCGGTTATCCATTGTCTACGATACTACTTTTTTTTTAATTTTTTTTATTAAATTTTCATTAAATTTTCTATTTCTAATATCTTGTTTGTATATGGTTGCCTTGTCTATGAGGTTAAAATTTAGGAATGGGTTATTTGTTCTACTGCTTGTTCAATTTGACATATATCACGCCCATTATGTGTTTGATGTAAGTCCTGAACCAGGTTTAACCTATATTCTTGAGTAACTTTATAAGGCAATGAAGTTAACATCATTGCAGTAAGGTTTTATTTGTAGTTTGCTAACTCTCAAGACTCAAATATTTGACCTTTGATTTGTTCCATGTTCTAACTTACCGAGTAATTTTATCTAATAGCTATAATTGAGACTTGAGAGTTTTATCGCTAGCAAAGATATATATGAACGATGTTACACTCTATGCAACATACAATGACGGGGATTGTAGGTAAAATTTTTCTATATGTTAAATTGCTTTTACATAATCAGCCCAGATTGCAAAATAATACTGTAAAAATGAAACAAGTAAAAGTCAATATACTTAAGAAGATACTCACTAAAGCATTCTACATCAGGTAACATTCCTAAACTAGTAGTTTCGTTATACATTTTACTGAAACAATATATCAACGTAACAAGTTTCTTATTCTTATTCCTGGTTAAGCACTTAAGCTGCATTGAAAGTTTGAAACTAATTGCGAAGAATGGAAATAAATAAAACATTGATCTTTGGGATCGTGGTCATTGTTATAGAATGTTTTGCTCGATGCCATTTCCATATACTTGTTCAAGGTTTGTGATTGTGTACCCTATTCAATATCGCAATCATGACGAGTTTAGATAGTCAAACTAACATGGTAGATTCATTTTCTATGTCATCACTCTCATAGTCTTTGCCATTTTAAACTATTCATGACTACTTGAACATTTATACATGGTAGTTTCATGGTTTTTTAATCATATTTGTAACTAACTTCATATAATTTGTAGGGTATGATGAACATTACTGAATTGTAAAATAAAGCATAAAGAGAGATGACATCATGTTTGAGCATACCGCACAAGGTGGTTGATGCGTGTTTTCTTGACTGTGTCTTAATATTTATAGTGTCTCATTATACCTATGGTCTACCCTAGTGCACTAACAGGCGTGTACACAGGTCGTGTGTAGTGTAGTAAACGGTAAAGCCGAGGTCGTCCCAAGAGCTATGTGTGATGGATTATTACTAAGTCTAGGTGTCACCGATAAATAAAGGTTTTGATAAGGATTTAATAAATTAAAATACTAATGCGAATAAAAGCAAATAAATGATAAAGGAAATCAATAGAGGAAAGTGGTACTAACCTACTTAATCCTCCTAGCTAGTTATGTCTACATCTACTTACTTCCAATTACTTGGTGGGGTCAAAGTCGAGAGGACAAGATTTGGTCAACTCGCCATAACCTATCAACAAAGATGCCACCACGGGAGAAGTCGGTGTCCCTCATAAGTCCTGTTGTTCTGGTCCCTAAGCCAAGTCATTAAGTACCGCTACATGCTAGATTTATAATAGTGAATGTCTTGCTGTTAGAACTTAGACACGCACCCCTAATTCTTAAGTTCATCCAAACAATAGGTGATCGGTTGGTCAAATCGCACAAGTAGAAAGGGTCGTCAGTTGGTCATATCTTACCCTTCCCGTCTCGGTCACGCTCACCTAGGTCGATTGGTCATGTCTCTTAGGCAATTGGCCTCACCGCCATTCAAAACTCTTGAACCAAGGGTGGCTACCAATAAACTATGCATGCATACACTTAGAAATAATTATACGGAAGTAAAGTAAACGCAAACAAAACAATTAAGGAATCATAACTAGGCCAACACCAAAAGGTGCTTAGCCACTCATATTAATCATGCAAACCAATTCAATATTCAAAGGTATGAAATACATGAATTGAAAGTAAAAGATATATAAAACGCTAATGCTTATCGTAGGGGAGTGATTTCTCCGTTGGAGACAGCTCTGTATGCTCCTCTAGACCTACCTTGAGCTTTTTCCCACGTTCTCTGGGTGTTGTGTGTGGAATGGGATGAATAGAAATGCTGGAATTCGTGGGGTATTTATCGGCCGGATATGGGTTACGGCGTAACTAATATAAGAGTTACGCCGTAACCTTCTATTTCCTCGTATAATGCACTAGATCTGTTGGTTACGGCGTAACCTAATAAGTGGTTACACCGTAGTTTTCAATAAGCTCGGTTACGTCGTAAGAGATGCACGATGAGTTCTGGTGGTAAGTATCGCGGCGTGGAACCTCATTTGACCTAATGTAGTTACGTCAGAACCATTGGCAAGAGTTACGCCGTAACCTTATGATAAGTTGGTTTTCGAGTCACGCAATAGTTACGGCGTAATGTGAGAGACGAGTTACGCCGTAACTTATTCAAAATAGCATAATGTGATAAATCTTTTGATACTTCTCCAGTTCCGCATCTCTTTAGCTCCAATGCTCGTAATTTACCTGAAAGTGGAAAACAATGGAAAACAAGCGTAAATCCATATAAATGATATAAATTACAAGCATTATCTGGGGAAATTGACACTAAATATTCGTGACTATTTGATGTTATCAAATATCCCCACTTGAACTCGACTTGCCCTCAAGTAGACCTTATCGAAAGATTCCTAAAAGATATCTCCCATAACACGGAAAATATGAGTTTACAAACCCTTGTGCTAGAATAAAATAAAGCCGAACACCTCACGAAAGGGAACAAAAACTCAAATCTCTCAACTATTCTAAGTGTCAATTTCGGGTGATCACTCAATCGCATATCATAGCATGTATTCTATCATAAGCTTGGTGGTTACACAAATCTCCACCACTAGAGTTAAGGGCTAAACAATTCTTGAAGGCAATATGGGTAGACACGACAAAGGTTAAGGGTGACTCGTCATTACTAACATGTCACGTAAGTGGACAAAATCAATGATACATGACCAAATCCATGGACAAGATACCAAAGATTGCTCATTGCATCACCTAGACACGCTTCATGACTAAAGGGTAGGATAAGACATAGGATATATAATTGATGTAAAATAAAAAACAAGCAAGTAGTCTAAATCAATAACAACGTCATCACCACTTACCGTCTGTCCAAAGTTCAAGCTTTGAAGTCAAGAAACCGGATCATGAAATGCAAGGTAGATGTGTCATTAGAGGACGTCGTGATGGGCACACTACATTTTCTCCAACTGTTGGCATAACTACCAACTCCAATATTCAAATGTGACCGAGGTGGCCTCCTCGATACTAAATCAATAAAGCTCATACTACAGTGCTTATAACATCGCACTTTACAATAACATAATCATAACAACTATTCTTTTTTTCGAATCACCTTTTTTTTTCAACATAACAATAAATACTAAACATAACATCCCCACTTGAGATGAAAATGGGAAATCGGGGTCTTCAATGATCTTCAAAATGTTGTCGATGAAAGCGTGATTTCGAACCTTCCTCTCGAACCTTGAACTTAGGCAAATGATGACTTCCCAATCACAAATAAAGACTACGTGGTAGGCTAAGGTGTATAGGTGTATCGAAACAATATATCGGGTTAACAAAATGAAAGGAATGGCTCAGAAGGGTGTATCTAGGGATATCTTGCACTAAAGATGAGTGCAACAAAAGGGTTTTACATGGGGGTCGAGAAGTCGAGGCGACTAATTGATAGACACATAATAGTAGGCTGTTTGGGTGATAATCCTATAATATTGCCTTCTAAAACTTAGAAGTCCAAATACATTGAGCTAACTCAACATACCTCGTCTATGGTCTCGAAATGATGCAAAGGCCAAGTTCTAAAGTTTACAAGCTACCGGCACACTCATAATTTGGTGGATTTGAGGTAAAATATTGGAAACGGATAAGGCTAATCTCACCATATAGTATCAAGGGTTGTATGTGCTCGGCTAAGGTCTAATCTAGTTAGGTTAAGAAAAACATGTCAAAATTTAAAAAATGGCATAGTTTTTCAAAATAAACTAGAAAAATGAGGGCTAAATAATGTTCAAGAGATAATTCTACTCCCATCCCCACTTGAATTGTACAAAGTCCCATCTCGTACTAGGCATTAAATAAAGGTGAAGAGAAAGCTAGAATTAGAGTGAGAACTTCCCGAAATTTGCTCCATAAAGAAGGAAGGCCCACGAAAAGAGACGTGCCTTCAGATAAGCATCATGAACAAACTTCAATCCCTCGAAATCACACTACCGACAAGCATAATTCTAAAAGAAAAAAAAAAAAAAATGAAAACAAACCTAACTCACTTCAGAATCACGGTTGCATTTAGTGAATGCAACAAGCCTTTGAACCACTTGGTGTCTCAAGTGGACGAGTGAAGTCTCGTGAGGGTTTACAGGGAACACACCCACAAAGTTCATTTAAAATACTAATACAATGTTTTTTTGTTTTAAAATGAAAGATTTAAAGCAGAGGAAGGTTACGTCGTAACTCTTTTGAGGGAGTTACGCCCTAACTGGCAAAACCTGATATAAGCTGCAAAGCGAGTGGTACGGCGTAACCACTAAGATCTAAGATGGTATTACGCCGTAATTGGTAATGCGTCAAGAACTCTGCTGCTAAAAGGTTGGTTACGACGTAATCACCAAGATGAGTTACGCCATAACTCGATTCGGATCGAAAGCTGCAGCAGAATTACTTCCTCGTTTCTGCAAAAATAGTTAGAAAACACAAAACCCTACAGAAATGGAAATAAAACAAAAGAAAGGGATAATTCGGGTTGTCTCCGAAAGAGCACTTTTCTTTATTTACGAGTCTTGTTAGACTCAGTCGCGGGCAACTAGTGCTTGTTGGTCATTACTAGTCTTTTATAGATTCTACTTGAATGCAATATTAATCAAATAAAATTTCATTTTTATTTTCGGTTTTTGTTATATTTGTACACGTTTCTCAAATTTTATAGCCATTTCAGAAATGATGTCCAATATATCATTGCAAACAAGTAGTCGTGACTTAACCACGGGCAGTTCATGGTTACTTTAGTCACACATTTACCCAGTGACTATGTGTAACCTTTTCAAAAACAATTACCCTCGACATCTACACACGATTGTGTCCGAGATAAATTTTACCCGTGAAATACCCACAAATATATCATGGGAAGATTTGTGGTATCATGTGAAATCCCACAAACACATTCCCCAATAACTCCCACAATACATGACGTGGGTAAACTTACCCACCGCTTGAAAATCTTGAGGGTACAAAATTAGCCTCGAAGGTTTTCCCCATGTATATTGGTTTGTGGGTCATGCATGGGTATAAGCTAATTACCCAGGATTTAGCTCTTTACCCACAGATTTGGACCGTGGTTAATCGTCAGGATTCTTGTAGTGGGTTATCAACTGATCAAGTTATAAATTAAAATAGAGAACTTGAAATGGTAGTGGTATTTAACAAAGATAGTCTTATGTTTAGCGTCTTCAAACAGAGCTTCAAATCAATGAAACAACAGGTTAATTCTTTGCAACTCAGAAGTAAACCACCAAGTAGTATAAAAAAATAGATACAAAACGAAAGACAAGTTGGCGGCAACCATAAGCTGTTGTTAGAGGAAGTGGAAAAGCGAGGAAAATAGCTACAAGAAGAATAGTCAATCACCATGCTCGCGATGCCCTTATCATACAGAACACATGCATTCTGATAACATTATCCCTCCTAATAAGTAATAACAGAAATCATTGATCTCTTATTAAGGGAAAAGTCTGGTCACTTTGACCTAACTTAAATTTAGTCAAATGAAAGCTTTATGTTTTCCAAAAAGATTATCATATATATAAAAACAATGGTATTTGTATGTGCATTTTGAAATTGCTTAAGAAAACAAGATTCATAAAAAAGAATATCAGTCTGGATATGATTAAGCTCAATTCCCAACTCTATCTAAAAAAGTGTGTATCAAAAGAGCCTAAGGTGCGATGCAAGGTGTGCAAGACCTTATTGCATCGGCTACCCCAAGATGCATAGTAATGTGCACGCATCAACCACTAGTAGGTGTAACATGTATGGTGGACCTAATAGCATAAAACTGCACTTTTTTTATGCATAATGGGCTTCTTCTAGTCTAATCAACTTTACAATTTCAGTCTGTTAATATGTGAGTCTTATTTAACCTGTATCCAATGAATAAAGAGATACGACCATAAACACTGAATAATTGAATACATCTTTTAACATTTAGAAGCAATAAAGCAGTCTGATAACATACAATACACATGCAATCTAATAACATTATCCCTCCTAATAACATAAATCTTTAATCAAGTTGTATGATGATCAATATAAGCTTTTAATCAGAAATAAGTGATATGATGGTAAATATAAGCTTACAGTTTATTATAAGTACTTGATCATGTGCAATCTTCACGTAAACCACAAAAGAGCTGAAAACATAGAAAGTCCGGTTAAGAGCATGAATAAAAATGAAATTAAGCATGAGAGTTGCATCACAAACCTGTGCATTTGATGTACCAGTAGCAAAAAAAGATGGAAGCGCGGTTTTGAGCTGTCCAAAAACTTGTTCATGTTTTCTTCCATCGTCTTCATTTGTCTACTTTGTTCCTCTATTTGTTTACTTTGAGCAACAAGTTTGTTCAACAGAAAACGATTTACACTTGATACAATTTGACGTCTCATTCTTCTCAATTCATAACTGAATTTTGTTACTTGAGATTTGGTCACTCCAGCCCCATGGCCACAAGGTCTTCCCTTCTTATTAGGTCTAGGTTCTTGCATTACCTCCCTTGTAATTTCCAACCTTTTCTCAGGATCAACACGTTCTGAATTTCCGACCACAAATAACTTGTTTGCAAAATATGCTTTTGCTTTACTCTAGAACATTGAACAAGCATTCAAGTTCATCTAAGTATACATTTATATCTATTTATAACATAATAAAAGTAGTAAAATTATTTACGTACCGCGAATACTCATCTATCATCAACGTATAACCCTTTCTTTGTTACATGCATCATATCAAATACTTCAATGTCATCATGTTCTCGTTTATGTTCCACAATCTATATATTAGCATATAACCATCAAAAGTAGATAATTATAAAAAGTAAAATAGGTTTAATTTATTTAAAAGAAGACTTACATATGCATCTTTTTCCGAGGAATACTAATGACACCACAAAGTGAATATGGACTTGGCTACCTCTTACTTTCTTCCCATTTGCTGATAATTTTGTGACTCAGCTTAATTGAAAACACATGTTAGTAATTTGTGAAAGAAATGAAACAGCACCAAAGTTTGGAGAAACACATGTCAAAAACAGTCCGGATGCAAGGTTCGGTAATCGGTATGCTAAATGGCATTTCTTTGTAGCGTACCTTTGTTTTAGGTGCTCTGAGATAACCCTTGTAAGATTCCCATTGGTGATCAACAAAGTATGGTGGTGGTTCTACTAAGTCAAGTGCTTGCAAAAGTTCCTCATCCGTATATTGCACATCTTCATCAACGTTATTAGCTTCTTGTAGTCTTTTGGCACTAATGCTAACAAACTCTTTTCATCATATGTTTTACAGTCCTAAACTTTTCGTTTAAATGAGAAAGGACAACCTCATCCACATCTTTACTTTGAGGAAACTCAAATCTTCGCTGCAAATATCAATAATGACAAAAACTCAAATCAGCTCGTAAACATCAAACCAGTTATAAAAATAGAATGAAATCAAAACTTAAGTATCAGCTTATTTTCATATAAAGTAACTACGTATCTGCTTATTTACAAACATTACTAATATGCAGTTATTATATGCTGAGACCATTATATACAAAGATGGATATTCAACTTTTTTTTATTTGAAATATTACTATTTTTATAAATCAAGGTTAATTTGGAACAAAACACAAGTGCCTACTTACCAAGTTAAGCTCTGCATTTCAATTTAACATAGCACGTGTTGGTAAACAGAGTTTGCTGAAATGAAAATACAAAATTACTTTCAGTTGAGCTACATTCATCAATGCTTTCACATAAATATATGAAACTACTATGTATAGTAGCACCTTAATTACTTTATGTACCACTGGTAGCAAGCATGAATCTGGAGGAAGAAATAGCAAGTCTGGAATTCGCTTCATCATTTCTGGAAGCCGCAATTTACATAAGGTCCAAAAGCATAATCATTCTTCACCTGGTCACCAATAGTTTTCTGATCCAACGAGTGTTGGAATATGAATATATTTATAAAACGTGAATGTCTGGATTCGAACTTGTGACCACGGGATTGCACACATTAGCGAATGAGAATTAAAGTAAAATAGTTAATGTTAATGTTTACGATTAATTATTGCACATAAAGTCTATTTAACGATCGTTAAGTATTTAACGGAAAAATGACTAACGACCGTTAAATAAAAAGATAAAGGACTAGTAATGGAAAATCTTGAAATGGAAAAGTTATGGGTTTCTCTTGGGTTTGTATCATGGCCGGCCAAGGGGAGGGTTCTCAACCCAAGCCCTAACTTGCTCCCAAAGGTCGGCTAGGTTCTAGGGTTTTTCATAACTTTGTGCATTGAATTAACCCTAGATCTCCTCTCTCTCTCTTAAAATTCTTGGTCGAACACCCTAGTTAGGGAGTTTGGTTTTGTTTTTCATAAAACAAGGACTTGTGTTAGATCTAGCAATTGCTTGATTCATTGGTTAATCGTGTGTACAAAGCGTGGTAGTAAGACACTATTCTTACACCTAATTGGTTTGAGTTGTAAAACGGTGAGGACAACTCTTTAAACCACTTCTACTATTTTGTTCAAGAGATCCGACATTCAGAAGAGGTACGTTACGCATACTTTCGCTTAATTATTTATTTGTTATGATCTTAAGTCTTCCATTGTGTACTGTGGTGTCTACATGGTTTTATTGTATTCATGTATCTTAAACTCAACAGGTGGCATCACGAGCCTTGTATAACAAGTAATTAATTACTGAAACACATAAGAAAAATAAACATGATTGTGTTATTATTTATGCGTAGATCTAGGGTTTGCAAAACCTAAACCCTAATTTTTAAGGGGGGCATTTTTTTTGTGCCCTAATTAGGGTTTTGTAAACTAATGTTTTAATTGGATTAGAAACCCTAGGATGCATGCAATTTTATGTGTATTGCGTAACTCTTTTTTAATTGCATTAATTGTTAAGTGTAATTTATGTCCATGATAATTACATGCATGTTTTATCATGGATCCGATTTATTGTATGTATATCTTGTTTAATTGATATACACTAGATTTTGATAGATCTAAAATTGGGAAGACCTCAATAATTATTAATTTAATCAATTATGTGCTATGTGGTATATGTTTAATTTTGACTTACGAATTGATGAATCGATGCATGTGGCTATCCTTGTACATTATGTCAAACGGGTGAAAGTCTTAATTAAACATGTACATATTGATGATCTAGAATTGATTATTAATAATATTTATCAAACGGTTTGCATGTGGCTATTTGATATGCATGACTTATATTTTTGTTATGCATTCATTGTTTATATGTTTATTTTAAATACTTGCTTGTTTGTTATGTGTAACAATGGTATTTTTACAAGAAAAATAAACCGACCTAAACAATGGTGAAACATGTATTTTTAAGCATAGTAATCATAATCGTTTAATTGATTGGTGACTTTGGTACAAATGGTCTCGAACGGCTCACCCACTAGAATGAACTATAAAGGGTTAATAAAGAAGTGCGCATACACACCGAAAGGATGTCTAAGGTTATGCTTTAGCACTTACCGGTCCTCCGCTCGTAAGTTCAAATGGAGCTACTTAGTAGGCCATTAAATGTGCAAGCTCATCTTAAGGGCGAATTAGTTTTAATTCCATGCGCCACTTCGGTGGTAATTACCCAAACACTAAGTGTTTACACTTACGCAAAAGTACGGTATAATGGATGATAATTAACACTAAATTCCTTGATTGGTGAATCCAATACCTCAATTAAAGTTTGATGATGAAAAGCTTATACATTAAAACAAGATATAAATGTTTTAATAAAACCTATGCTACGAAGATGAATGCATGACATCTTTGTACATATTTGATTTGACATCAAAATTATTACCCACAATTTAAGTTATATGCCATCCAACAAAACGGAGACACCTGAGATTACCTTTTATTTGCGTGAGAACGTGATTTAGATCGTAATCAAAGGGTAAAATATCCACGTGACGTGAGAACGGGCATGGATGATTTTGCAGTCTCTTAAGTTGGATAACTTAATTGAGTTTTGTAGTGAGAACTGGCAAATCAAGGCATAAGATGGGGATAAAACATGTTTACATGGCAATTGAAATTGGCTAAATGTAAATCCCATAAATCTAGGAGTTGCAATTTGAAAATTGGCAATTGAGGTTCGACTCGTACCATTTTGAATAATTTCATTACTAGCAGATCAACTGATGTGATGAAACTATGTCAATTTGGATCCTAGTTTTCAGTGAAAATTAAATGGTTATATGCTTATGAACCATGGGCAATTAATTTTCTTGAAAAGGTTAATTATCGGAAATACTAAAATTGAATTTTGTAATTCTTTTGAATGTATAAATGCAACATTTAACAGTAAACGAGGTTTAGTATTTGATCAGTAAATTGATCTATTCTGCTTTCAAACAAATGTTTGTTCGAGAATAATTTACCGAAAAGACAAATGAAGTCTCTTTTCCATGGGAGAAGCATGAGACTCAATCCTATTCCTTTTCATGAATGAGAAAGGTATAATAGGATCCTTTGAATTGTATAAATTCTAATGTAACTCATAGCAATGAATTGCACATCATATTTTCCATAAAGATTTCATTACCCTCATTTGGTGAATGAATCCTTTTGTAACAAACATGAATGTTGGTTAACTGGAAAACATGTATATGAGTTACAAAATTAGAAGCTAGACAAATTACAGCGAAAATAGGTAAAAGGAAAACTAGCATATTTTATCTAGTTGTTTTGCTTTAGCCTTTAAAGGTGCTACATACCAAGATGGGCATGGTAGGCTTGTTAAGGAAGAAATTGCATACCCAATTTTTCAAGTTAATAACATTGATGGATAACCCATCATTCACAGAGTAGAATACACCTTTTAGTACCTAAGTAATGATTACGTATGGTTCTTCAAGGAGTAGGAAAGTAAAAAAGCAAGCAAGTTGTTTTCACTGGTTATGCAACACTTACAATGTTGTCAGATTCAGTGGGAGCATTTGTGTTGCATTACTGAAGAAGAAGTTGTTGAAACAATTTCTAATTCAGTGGGAGCTACAAGCCTTATTTGCTGTGTAGTAATCCAAATTATCTCTTGAATATCATGTAGATAATTACTTTCCAATTGTAGGCACTTATGTTTTTAAGGATTGTCATGTGTGTTTCCTTACTAAACAATATAGTCCTACATCTACTTGTTATATCTATGACCCAAATCATATTAATCAAATAAACAAACGTTTATCGTGTTGTTTATCTGCTACATGATGTTGTTCCGTGCACAAGTGGGAGAGATCTTTATTGCGTGCAAGGTACAACACATATAAATATGATTTAAATGGATTCTCTTGATCGTAAGGTAAGAAAGTAACGTTCTAATAGGACTTATACATTTAATATGTAAGATTGCCCTATTAAGAACATGTGTCAAGATGATAATAAAGACTACTTTATTTTAAATATTTATGTCATTCAATATTTAAGAAACACTTGTTGTTGCAATTTATGTTACGTGAGAACGTGATCTAGATTATAGACCAAGGTAAAATATCCACATGTCGTGAGAACGAGGATGGATGATTTTGCGCTTTCTTCGTTGAACATTTCATGGAATGACATAATTAAATTAAGTAATCTAATACTACTTTGATTTTAAGTATTCATTGAATGACTTAAATATATGTGATAAATATTAACTTGAAATATTAATTGAAACCCAGGTGGCGTTCATAATTACTTTAATTATACATGTTTATGATTTCTTTGTAAAGTCACAAACATGAAGTCTTTTAAATTAAAACGTTAACTTGCTATGTTTTAAGACATATGCATGAAGTCAATGAGTTGATCAATGACTTATAACGTATAGTGGGATTATAACTGATATGTCTTTTGACTTGGTCAAGAATACTTGTGTTATAATGCATGCAATTGACCTGGTAATTCTATTGTACCATTAAGTTTTACTTGGTTGGTAAATAGGTAAGCCAAAGAGTAGATGGTTATCTTAAATATTGTTAGATTATCTTACAATATTAATTCTAATGAAATACCATAGGTTTATGGTATGTTAAGATAGAAGAATCAAAATCTATTGGCATGTTTGATTCAAGATAACTATAGTTTCTTCCACATGTTATCAAGGTTAGAAGATTGAGTATAGATTGAATATACTCAATAAGACTCCAACCTAGAAGATTGATAAGACACCATTTGTTTATGGAATGTGATGAATCACATTAAGTCTTATAATGAAGTTCTAAATTTGTTAAACTACTTGTAAAGTGGGTTGTAACAAACTAAAGTCGAGGCTCATCAATGTTTTTGTAATATCCCAAAAGAGAAAATGTATTGTTGCTCTACTTGCTAAACTATTTAAAGGTAATCTTTAAATTTTTAAAGGCAAGTGGGAGTTTTGTTTAGATCTTGAAAGATTGAATTACAAAATACATAATCTTCTAAAATGCACTAGCAAATATCATGATGAGGCTAAACATGAAAATGATAGACCTTAATATGATGGAATTGTCATTCATAGATCCGTAAGGATATCTCGATATTTAATATCTTTGAGGAATATGAGTTCTGTGATCATGGTAAGCTCGTTAATCATAATGATAAATTTACCAAATGTTGAATTGTGGTAAATCAATCATACTATGAATGTTGAGATGTTGTCCATAAAGATAATCAACTTTAGATACTTGGTTTATCTTAATAATGAAAATGAGTTTCATCAAAGGATGAAAACCTTAGTGGTTTAAATCTTTGTGTAAAAATCATATGGACAATATTGTACACATATTTAATGTATGTCTAGTGATAATAATATTAATCATATTTAAACAATTAACTATGATTGAATATTCTTTTCTAAATACATTAGATAAAAGTATAAAGATTATAATTTTCATACTTAGTTTCATTGATATGAAATTTTGACAATGAATATCAAAACTCTTTGTTGTGGAATTACTTTTGCGAGGATAATAAGTAATACAAAGTAGTTTATGAATTCAAATAATCTTTCAATATATACAAACTGCAAGAATCCATGAATGGATATATTCACGCATCTAGGAGATGATTCTTGTTTTTAGTATTAAATCCATGTTTGATTTAATAATTAAAATAAGATAGCTCATAAGTATTCCTGAAAGCTAGTGGGAGTATTATTTTTTATTTTCTTAAATCTTATATGTTGTATGGGCAACTACATTCCACCAAAATTAAGTTTTAGTTGGGAATGAAACTTCGTTTGTAAGATTTGGAAATAAGACATACAACCTTGGAATATATGTTTATTACTATAAACATATACGGTAAATAAATGAGTCTAATAAAACATGATTAATACATATCTTTGACAAAGATAGAATATGAATGAGATCTTAAAGTCTAACTTGAAGATTCATCATGTACATCATGTTGTGTATGAGATTGTTGTGTCATGCTTGGTTACAAGATGATTTGACAACATTGAAAGTTGTTAGTGTAATAAATATTTTAAAAGAAATATGTTTGGATCTAGAATCACATTCCACATTCTGGAGATGCTCCTAGATTCTATGGATGAAAATATGACAAGTGTATCATAATTGTCATTGCTAACAAACTTGAGTTTTGGTAGGCACCAACATTACACTATAACTGTTCAAAGTTTACGGATGTTTTAAGAGCATATTGTTGTATACAATGATGCTAGTATAACTGAGATGACACTCAATTCTAGTCATGGTATCCTTGATGATGACCATGTTGACTAATTATGTTCCGCTAAGGGCATAGTTGCATTATACATTAAAAAATAAAGAATGCTTTAAACTGTAAGTTTTGGAAGATGATTGTCATAAAAGGGTGGTTATTGTTATTACGCACCTTATGGAATGATATGACAATATCAAGATATGTGTAAACACATATAAGAATTTCACTTATTGAATTCTTGAAATAAGTATTCTCAAAATTCCTATAGATCAAAGTTAGTTGAAATTATGCCCTGTCAACAAGTATGATTATCATGACTTGAGGCAAAATTCATTAACTAAGAATTATCATCGTTGATCTATTTAGTATTTGGATAAAGGATATTGTAAACATTATTATTTGAATGAAATAAAGTATTTTGTTATGTTTATTCATTTATTATAATTTTATCCTATATTCGCATGTTTAAATCCTTGAATAACTTAAGTTATTCTAAATAGTCCGTTGTCAATCAATAACATGGGAATGATATTGAATTAAGACAAATCTGAGTATTAGTTAGAATATACTTAAAAGTATATGGATGCGTAGCATGACTAATTTCAGATGATATTCATTGAATTGAGTATAGGACTTATCTCACCCACATGATAATACTTTATGGATCTTTGTCATTAAGTATATCATGGATATTTATCCTCTAACTTGAGATACTAGAGATATGTCATGGATGTAGTGCATTTTTGTGAAGCAATCTAATGCTATACGTAACTGATAGTTTTAAGGATTGTTTTCAAAAATATTGCGAAATTTATCAATCCTGCTTGTAGTCAAAATAGGATTTGTTTCCTTCAAATTTATTTTGAAGTGTAATAATGTTGGCCCCCTCGTAGGGTTGTTAAGATGTTTGCATGGCCATGCCCAAGGTCTTCTGGAATATGTTCAGAAGAACTGGTTATCTTGATCAATCACATAAGCGAGAAACAGAATAGTTAATTAAGAAATGAGTGAGATCCATATTCTTATTAACATGGTATTAGAAACAAAGGATGAATATGATGATGAATCATCAAAACTTGATTTTTCTCCAGAAAACCATACACGAGTTGTACCGGGGCATTAGCGTGTTGCTAGACGCTAACCAATGTCATTACACGCTTTGTAAACATATCCAAGTGGGGTCGTTGGAATATGAATATATTTATAAAACGTGAATGTCCGGATTCGAACTCGTGACCACGGATTGCACACATTAGCGAATGAGAATTAAAGTTAAATAATTAATGTTAATGTTTACGATTAATTATTGCACATAAAGTCTATTTAACGATCGTTAAGTATTTAACGGAAAAATGACTAACGACCGTTAAATAAAAAGAGAAAGGACTAGTAATGGAAAATCTTGAAATGGAAAACTTATGGGTTTCTCTTGGGCTTGTATCATGGCTGTCCAAGTTGAGGGTTCTCAACCCAAGCCCTAACTTGTTCCCAAAGGTTTCCATACACTATATAAATAAGGCTAGGTTCTAGGGTTTTTCATAACTTTGTGCATTGAATTAACCCTAGATCTCTCCTCTCCTCTCTCTTGCAATTCTCGGCCGAACAACCCTAGTTAGGGAGTTTGGTTTTGTTTTTTCATAAAACAAGGACTTGTGTTAGATCTTGCAATCGCTTTATTCGTTGGTTAATTCGTGTGTACAAAACTGTGGTAGTAAGACACTATTCTTACACCTAATTGGTTTGAGTTGTAAAACGGTAAGGGACAACTCTTTAAACCACTTCTTCTGTTTTGTTCAAGAGATCTGACATTCGCAAGAGGTACGTTACGCATAATTTCAGTTAATTATTTATTTGTTATGATCTTAAGTCTTCCGTTGTGTACTCTGTGGTGTCTACATGGTTTTAGTGTATTCATGTATCTTAAACTCAACAACGAGTCCTTGGGGGCTTCGTTCCCATCGTAGCTCAATAGGATGCATTTCGGGTACAACCAACAACACATTTAGAAATGGGTTTTGCCTATTTAAGAACATATAAGACCAGTTGCACATACTCAAGTTACACTCGAAGGTTCTACATCTAAAGTATACATGTGTAACTAAAAATTATCTATAGCTATTGCGGCTACAATCAATGATCAATTGTCAATGCATTTCATCAAACACATAGTGTGCAAACACACATTATTGAAAGACAATAACATTCACATCTAGTCTATGATTGTTGATACAAAAGTTGGACGTTCCTTGTTTGGACTCTGGTTCCCGTATCAATTGGATCTTGATGCTTGAGACCTGCGCACTAAGTAAACAAAAACACCGTTAGGCTTATCGTGGGATTGTCTCCCACGATTATCCTGCGGCGTGAGAGTAAGTAATCGGTTTCAGGGTTTATTTGAGAGTTAGGGTTGTAGATCGTACCTTCAATGAGGGCTAGGATGCCCTTTATATAAACACGAAATCCTTGTTGGTTTCGTGTTCTCCAACCTTCGGCGTATCTCGCCTAAGTCGGTCATTGAATACCTATCTCTAAAAATAAGAGATATCCGATATCTTAAGCCATAAGTACCTTCGGGTTTGGGCCTTCGTGAGTCCAAACCGTTACCGGGTCGGCCCAGTCGTACTGGGCTTGCTAATAGTGGTCATTGGTCGGGTTCGTGACCCGAATGCGGACTATACATCATCATGTCCCCCGCTTAGTATGCGCAGGACAACTGTGGATGCTAGACTAATAGTTCTAGCCCATAAATTCTTTAAAGCGTAGTAAAGAAGCTAAAAGGTTTCCTTGAAGAATACACGGTGAATCTAGTCAAAATATCTCAAATGCCTACCTCAGAAAACATGGGAAAGTAAATGAAAATGTGTCACGTTAACACATCCTATCCACTCATTTAGAGATAGTGGGATCCACGTGTCGATCATCGCGTGGATGTAAAACCTATATAAACTTCCGCCTCCTTATTACATGATTATCACAATAAAATCATTTCCGCCATTGTTAAAAGCTCCAAATCACAACCAAGAAACCCTTAATATTCCAAAGGTAACAAAATGCTTTTTAAAATTGTATCATGGTCCGTGGTTTGACCGACTTTACCTCCGACCGACCAAGATGAACTGCGTGAGTTCACCTCGGATTATTATATCTCGATGGCGCGCATCCGGTGGTACCGGTGCCGCAGCGTCAATAGCGGATTTCACGAAGGAAAGTAGGTATACACGTTTTTTGAATTTGCAAATCAACGCGCACCTATATCCCTATTCTTGTGCGACGATTAAATTACTATCGCTGCACCTATCTCGGTGCATCGATATATGACAAAAATTACAAATTTCGAGATTAATTGCCGTTTACTGGCGATTAACCCCACCATCTACCTCTTCCGCGCGTTTTACCACATGACGTGGTAAACGGGTGGGTTTCTTTTGCTAAGGGCGCAGGGAAACTGCAATGTTACACGGATAAACTGGACGCGCTTAGAAACTGGAGGGAAATTTTTTCCTGGGTCGATGAAGTGTTGCTCCTTGGCGTTTCGACTTCACACCTAAAGTTTATTGCCAAAGGATGAGTGCCCTCTCGGGATCATACAACGCTAATGATGCGAATCGATAAACGCCATCAGATTCCCATCAATTCCTACCCGAGGAATTGTTGGTGCACGGGCTTTAATCGCAATTATTTTGGTGGACCTGACGAGGTTCCAATCTTCGTAGACGCGGATGGCCAGGGTGGGTGCTCATCCTTTCATATTCCTTTGCTTTATTAATGTGAGCCTTTCTCTTCATCTTTGTACTTTCAGAACTCGTTTGTTGTTCGCTTTATGTTGTGCGAGATGGATCTATTCGAGTTGTACAGCTTGGTGAAGCCGCCTGTGTTACTATAGGGGCGCCTGCTTGAGAGAGGGGAAGAGCCCATTCTAGAAGCTATAACGGGAGTACCCTAGAAATGGAGTTGGAAGAGACGGGGTAGCTCTTCCGTCACCGGAGATGACCTCTACAAAGCGTGCCTAGCCCCAGGGTACTTTCCCCGTTAGTGGAGCCGTCACACATAGATGTGGCAGAAATCATGGAAGAAGAGGAGGAGGCAAGCCAAGGATTGAAGCACAAGAGAGTGCTTGGTGGCGATGGCGCAAGCTTATACAGGAAAAAGTGTCCTGTCATTCCTGACGTGGAGTCGTCATCAAGTGATGCTACGTCCTCTCGCTCAAAGGAGATTGCTTCACCCAAGTAAGTATTTTTGCCAAATTGTTCATCTTACTTTTTTGGCCACGTTATTAATTTCTGTCTCTTTGCGTGCAGTCTTGAAGCTGTTAGGTTAACTTCTGAGCAATCTGGGGAGTCACTGCCGAAGGAAAATCATGCGCATGCTGATTATCAGGATTCAAAGGACCAAGGCATCGAGCCGTTGGCATCTGGGGGCGTGCCCATGGACCAGCTAGTTGAAGAGCTGGTTTCTGTTGTTGCGCACCAGGCTGCATTGGTCGCGTAGTGGTGGCGGTATGTTGAGGAAAGTAGCCAGAGCGCACAGAAGGATGAACAAATTGCATTGTAAATATCATTTTGTAAGAACTCATGGTCCTTAATGAAATATTTCTTTTGTTGAATGCGTGTTGATGTGGTTGCGACTTATAATGTTTGTACTTAGTTATCTGTCTTTGCATAAAAACGTACTTATTGTCTAAGAAGCAAACTGTTACATAAGCGCGACTAATCTGTGGAGTTCATAATCATGTCTGAACTATCATACTTATAATGTCTAAGTATTTTTAACATAATCATAGTAATGAGCCAAGAGTCTTGATTCCTGGTTTTGTTAAACGTGCATAGTACGCATTTTTGCGCAGCCGTCGTGGAATGCGCATTGAACTTATTCCAACGTCTTGAAAATAAGGTGTTTAACGAGGATGCATGATCCAATGTTGATGGGTTTGCAACCCTCTTACTCAACGAGTTATTTAGTAGGTTTACTCATCCTTTACACCATCGTGGGTTGTAGTAAGTGCATCCACGCCATGTAGGCAAAAGATAATATAGCAACAATGTTGAGACATAAATATTATGTAAATAACAAATTGAAATGTGTCATGGAGTTAGCTAGAAACCACGACATTTTATTAATACTTGCAAGTTTTTGTAAAAGAAAAGAAAAACATTTGCCTAAGTAGAACATAATGTAAATATACTGGATATTTATTGAGCACTATACTAAAGTGCGGGAGTGTCTGTGCGCTGGGCCGTAGCCGTTCCTAGAGATAGCATCGTTTGAGATTGCAGATGTTCCATGTGCGTGGTAGCTCACGGCCATCCATGTCACGTAGCTTGTACGCGCCTTTTACTAATGCTTCAATGACCTCATAAGGTCCTTCCCACTTCGGTCCAAGTTTTCCTGTATCTTCTGCGTGGCTCGCATCATTGGCGCGATATACGAAGTCGCCTGGTCTGAATGAAACACTTCCCACTTTAGCATCATAGTATCCCTTCATTTTTGACTTAGCTCTCGCTTCACATATAGCTGCGCGTTCGCGCTTTTCTTCCAACAGGTCCAAGCCGATACATCGTTCAACGTCATTGCGAATAGTTGGCATCCCAATTTCTGCTAGTATGACGGCTTCTGTCCCATAGACAAGAGAGAAGGGAGTGTCTCCCGTGCTGATTTTGATTGAAGTGCGGTGCACCTACAAAACATGCGATAATTCCTCCACCCACCTTCCTTTGTGTTTGTCTAAGCGTGCTTTAATTCCTTCACCTAGACTATGATTTTCACGCTCGACCAAAGCATTGATTTCTCGCACCATTCCTTGAAAGGGTTGTCACAGAATTATTTTCCATTGTCTGAGATGATTTCCTCAGGTAGTCCAAAACGGCATATAATATTTTCCCAAACAAACTGTTTTACCTGATTTCCTATGATTGTCACGACCGCCTTTGCTTTAATCCACTTGGTGAAATAGTTTATAGCTACTATGAGGAATTTCAATCCTCCTGCTGCAACAGGGAAGGGACCTGCAATGTCAATACCCTATTTATAGAATGGCCATGGCGACGTAATAGGTGTTAGCTCATGTTGTGGTTGGCGTGGAACAGGTCTGTGAACTTGACAGTCGCCACACTTTCTTATTAAGTCCCGCGAATCACGGTGCATTGTAGGCCAGTAGTACCCTGACCGTAAAGCGCGCGCCACCACGGACCGTGGTCCTGAGTGCATACTACATGAACCAACGTGGATCTCTCGGAGTACATTATCTGCTTGAAGGGGCCCTACACATCGAAGCCATGGTTGTAGAAATGAACGCCGATATAGTACACCGTCCCAAAGTTCAAACCTCTGTGATGTGCGCCGTTCTCGTCGGGCTTCCTTATGCTCTTGGGCAATACGCCTTGCTTATAAACTCAATGATTAGGGTTATCCATGTAGGACCTTGTTCCTCTATCACCGTGGATATCTCCATCTCTAAGATGGATTTGCTCTTCAACGTTTCCACCAACACTTGTTTTGACAGTGCGCAAAGCTTGTGGATGCAATCTTGCTTAGTGCATCCGCTTTCTATTTTCCCCTCTAGGAACTTGCTTGATGGTGAACCTGTCAAAGCCCTGGATTAGGGACTTGGTTTTGTCAAGATATTGAATCATGTTCTCCTCTTTAGCCACATACTCGCCCAACACATGGTTGGCTACTAGGCGGGAATCCACATTTGCTTCTAGGTTGCGTATGCCCATTCGAGCTGCAATGCGTAATCCAGCAATCAGAGCTTCATACTCGGCCTCGTTGTTCGTGGCTGTGAATTCAAAACGCAGTGCGTATGTGAATTCCATTCCTTCTGGACTCGTAAGGATAAGGCCTGCGCCTGACCCGTCTATGCATGAAGATCCGTCCGTGAACAAGATCCATGGTTCTTGTAGTTCCACCTTGCCTTGTGAAGGTGCGTCATCAGTGTCTGGTTTTTCGATGATGAAGTCTGCTAGTATCTGTCCCTTAACCGCAGTACGTGGTCTGTAGGAAATGTTATGCTCCCCTAGTAACACACTCCACTTCTGTAGACGTCCCGATGGGTCAGGTTTGGAGATAATTTGCTTGATAGGCTTGTCTGTAATCACTGCTATTGGGTGCGCCTGGAAGTATCTGCGTAGCCTTTTGGCAGCGAATACTAATGTTAGGACCAACTTTTCCATTGCGCTGTAGTTAATCTCCGTTTTCTTGAGTGCTTTGCTTACAAAGTACACCGGTGTTTGCACCGAATTCGTCATCAGTAGCACCGCACCGACCGCTCCATGGGTTCGACAAATACATAATTAATTCTTTCCGGCGAGGTGCAACTAGCATGGGAGTCTTTGCTAAATCTTGTTTAAGTTGTATGAAAGCTTCTTCCGCTTCCGCAGTCCAGCGGAACTAAAAAAGGTCAGCATAAATAATCAAGGTAAATAATCAATCTCTCCAACAGGTGCATGGGGTAAAAGGTGTCAAAGCCGTTGCAAATTCATGAGTTCTCAAGCAAGGCAACGATACTTACCAAGGTAAATAAAAGGAGAATAAATTACACCTTAACAGGTTACCTGATTTTAATGATATTGAAATGGATGGGTCTTGAGTCTTGACATTCAAAAACCTACTATAACACCAACATGCCTAAAAATAATAATCGTCACATGTGTAAATGGCTCGAAAGTTTATACATCCCATCAAGAAGAACAAAAACATATAATTTAATCAGTTAACAACAACCATATTGAATATACTTTATGATGTACACTTAACTTACCCAAATCTAAAATGAAAATCGCAGCCAAACTTCGGCGTGATGAGAATTAATATCTCCACAGGTCCACCTCCACCATGAAGATTAATGTATCTTTTTTCTCGGTTGAGACTCTAGCAAGAACTAATAGAGAATCATCAATCAAAGTATTCATTCTTTAAACTTTCAAAGTAATAAATGATCAAGACAAATCATGGTAGATATATAGATGACTATATTACCCTGTTGGAACAAGCCTAGCTCTGTTGAGTTTCCCTCACGATGCTCTAAGTTTTGTCAAATAAACAAACAATTAGACGATGACAATATTCTTGATGATCACGATTATAAACAAATGAATTATTTATTTTTTATTTTCAAATCTATAAGTAAATAACTCGAAAAAACGCATCACACCATAGTATCAAGGATGTAAATAAAAATGGAGATGTTTGTCATTTCACATAGTAACATAAGAAAACGAAGAGTTAATTAAAATCTAAGAAAATGAGCAACTCATTAAAATAAAACTATAAAAATTTGCATACCTGTATATGAGGATGTCCTCATGAATGCATAACAGAAGTGTTTCTACATGAGTTGCACCATCAGTGGATTCCTCTCATTCCACATAGTAACATACGATCATCTAAATCATAAGCGTTTTTTTCCAAGCCAATAAATCATAAATCTCTCATTATAATAAATGGTCATACTAAAAGGAACCTATAATTTTTAACTGAAGCCATTCATCTAAACTTATGAGTTAACTACTCATTACATTCTCTTTTTAAACGATGCACCTAATCCAATTCAATAAATTTGTTACCAACGCTGTTTTAGATTATCTTAATGGTATTGATACAACCCATCTATACTACTATATAAAACATTTGGGACTTTCTAAATAAAGAAGTCTTAAAAAAAATAAGACCAAAAACATTTCTTTAATAAGAAAGAATTGTATATGTAAATATAAATATCATTAAACATCAAAATTAAATGTCCTTCATTTCATAGACTTTAATAATCCATTGTTTTTTAATGGCCTATTTAATATATATAGTCCATTATTTTGTAACAACCATTTAATATAAATTCTTGTAACATGTCATTTAAAACATTTAAACCATACTTCTAACAGCCCATTATACATCATAATTAAGACATGGGATATAAAACCCCCAAAACATATAAACACACAAAGACCATTTCATTCAGTTAATTTTGTCTCTCTCTCTCAAAACTTAAAATACACGCACACTTTTTTCTATGCGTCTTCATGCACATTCATTAATCTCTTCATAATAAAAACTAACAAAGTAAACAAAGCATCAAGAGTTATATTTCCTTCAGGAGAAATTCGAAAATATCGTGAACAAGTAAAAGCAACTGAGGTCATGCTCGAGTGTCCATCTTTTTTCATAGTCAACTCAAGATCATTAAAAACATAAACCGAAGAGTTTCTCCATTATCCGCGGTTGAAGACTTAGAGCCTGGGAATATTTATATCATGTTTTCGATTAGGAGCGTAAACTCTATGGTGGATAATAACACGGGAAAAAAGATTTCTGGGAGAATTACACCAGGTAAAGCGACAAGTGGCGATGCTAAGGAGGCGGCCAAGGGGTCGAGAGGGTGGTTGATGCACGAAATTTAGTTATAGAATGGTTGTTTGTAGGTCAAGAAAGTCATTTTTTGATACTATTATAGAAGACCCTATTGGTGCAAGATGAGTTTTTTAAAACACCGGTAGAATTGAAATTTAGAAATAGTCATATAGTACTATTTATTTTTTAGTGTTTTAGAATATGAAAATATATATGAAAACAAAAGAGTTGAATTTTAGGTATTCGATTGAAGAGTTGTGAAAGATAAATATGTTGTTATTATTTATATTTATGCATATTGTATACACAACGCGAAAAGAAAATAGTAATGAACAATTATGGATTTTCTTTCTTTACTTTATCTTAACGAGATTAAAGTTTGTGTGAACTTTTCGGTAAAACCGACCCAAACCGAACCGCACACCTCTACATATAGTCAATATCAAGAAAACATATAATCAAAATATATTGTTCGCCAAAAAATTTAGTTATAGGGTACCCGCCGCCGCAACGCGCGGGTACCCTTCTAGTTTTCTTAATGTGTATAATTGTATAAATGAGTGGCTTACTATATGGTGATCACAAGTAGCTTTTAAATTAGAACTTTTAAAAAAAAAAAAAAAAAAAAAAAAAAAAAAAACCATTCATGTGCGATGTGGCTCTTCGTCACTACAGTATCACGTCGATTAATTATCAACAACAACAACAAAAACAAACCCGGTCCTCCGGGCGGGTATGGGACGTCCGATTAATTATCCAATAGCCTAATATGAAAAGAAATAAAAGATGTAAATATAACTTTATTGACATTTCATCAAACACAGTGTGCATTAACTTTAATTTATATTTTGATACACTGGTAGTTAAGGCTGCTTGTACAATTATTATGCATTTATGCCACAACAAGCAAAAAGAAGAGACCATTTGTAAGCCACAACCTGCATTCTCTCTTTTTGCTCGTGCTATGAAAGATGAGGCAACTTTGCTCTAACCAATGATTTACCATGTCTAGTTTTTTTAGCAATATGTATGAAGAGACAACAATTCGTAATGCAGGGCTCTGCAGGTCCATGAATGTAATTTAGATAAATACCGTTTCAAGTAGTTTTAATTTTTCGAGTTCGAACTCATATGAGGTTACACATCATCCTCTGATTCTTACATACAACAAGAAGTAATGAAACTCAGAATCGCAATGAATTCTAAATACACATTATAATTCTCTAAACTTAGCCTTTTTCACCGAACCTTCCAACTTTGTTAAAAACAATGGTGTGGCAAATAATAAAGCTTTTTATTATTAAAATGATACAAGAGGTTTTACGCACCTATAATTTCACTTTGGACGACCTTCAACCCGTTTGACCCATTTGACTTTTTCTATTTTATTTTTACCCATTTGACTCGCTTATAGAGTCATATGTACTTTCGTAAAACTTATCAAGTTGTGCATAGACTTTTTGCGGTAGATATTTAAAGCTTGAATATCATATTAATTATCATATATGTGTTCTCTTGTCTGTTTTGATGGTTTCTCAAAGAAAACATTATGTTTTTGCATAGGAATATTGATCTTTAGTGGTAGATATGTTATGTAATTTTACTTAATGTCTTTAAGTTGTTATTGTTAGTGAGATGGGATCATATGTTAACAATGGCATTTATTTTCATTTATCAATTAGTATACACATGAAAGAAAGGAAGATCAACCACATTAAGTATAAAAAGAGGCTTTTTTGCCAATTTTATCCCACACTTTAACATATCACACATCAAAAGCACACACCTCTTTCCTTGCACCTAACATGCTTTTAAAAGATATGCTTTATAACCATAGTATTAAAAAGATGATACATTATGTCTAGGAAGAAGAATTAGAACTAATGAGAATGCACACAAGTTTTATGACTTCTTGGGGTTTTATAATAAAAAGTTATTTACTTATTTAGTATATTCATTATAAGTTAAAAATGTTTTAGTAAGGTTAATTGTGTATATTTTATGGGCTATGAAATAAGACCAAGTGCAGTGCATCTAGATTCTCAAGTGCTACCAAATAGCAAATAAAAACATGATCATTCAAAAATGAAACACGAGACTAACTAAATACATGTGAACCCATAACGTGTTGATGAATTCATACATATGCATTATAAAAAATATATGATCGTAACAAACGCCATGCATAACTCGCGATAAGTTGATCACTAAAAGGTGACTTAGCGGCAAAAACTTTGTGACTATCATCACTAAAGTGTGAGATGTCGTAAGTTCAATTTCCAGTAGATGCAAAGAATACTGAAATGGTCGTAAGTTCAATTTTATCTTAATATCAAGTTTGTAAAGAGTACGCTTGAACTCCTATACTGCCTAAAACATGGACGGGTTTCACATTCATTACTATACTCTTTATTTGGTTCAGTTCCTGAATCTGGTATGAGTTCTCATCACTAACTTGATGTTTACTCTTTGGCAGGTGATCAATTGACTCAAATTCCTTTCATATTTGTTATGCTTTCACGACATCAAAGGAATTTGCTCTTTAAATTATGTAGCTACATATTTTGTATGTTTATCCAAGAAACATATCCATACTTTTAGCGATGTAGTAATATCACAAAGAAATTATCGCTTTAATTATCGCGTAGTTATAAGACAATAACACCAATATCCAATTTTATCGGAGCGAGTATGGGGTGGTAGGATCTAGAAACGAGTTCTTCATGATGTTCTGGAGATAGCAGTTGAAAGGGATGGCAATGGGCGAGAAAAAACCCGCAACCCGCGGGTACCCGCACATAAATGGGTGGGTAAAATCGTCAATTTTCACCCACGTGTGGGTCGTGGGTGAAAATCTGTACCCATTAGTGGGTGGCGGGTGGGTGACGGGTGAGGCATACCCATCGCGGGTAAACCTATAACACCCATTTAAAATACCCATGGGTATACCCTTCAAAATACCCGTGGGTGTACTCATAAACCCATGTTAAAATTAATTATACTAATTAAAATATTTATGATATTACAGGTATACATTTAATAGTTACCAAGTCTCAAAAAAACACATTAACCTAAAAGTTTGTTTGAGTTTCAAGACTAAAAAGAGAATACGAAAGATCAATTAATCAAAGTTGTATACATGTGATTAGGTGTAATGATATTTAATTGCTACTTTCAGACATGTGTTTAAGCATTTTGTGAACTTGGTATTTGGCAAATTAATTGGTGTCTTGTTATGCAATTTCATAGTTAGTTTTCATATCATGGTGTTGTAGTTTTGTTGCATTACACTAACCCATGGGTTTACCCGTGGGCAATAAATACCCGCGGGCATGCGCATGGGTAGAAAAGTGTACCCATTGACGGGTGACGGGTGGGTGACGGGTGAGAAAAAAGCTACATGGGCGGGTGACGGGTTAGAGGTACCCGATTTTTAATTATTTTTTTATTATTATTTTTTTTTACTTTTTTAAACGCAACATGGTTTTACCAATGGCAAATTAAGATGGCAATAAAAATGTTGCTCGATAGTCTTGATTTTCTTAGCATTTCTAATCAAAATTAAATAAGAACCTTCATAGAAATTTCTGTGCGTGCATCAATGGGCTTTGGGCTTTTGGTAGTATCAAACTTTTAACGGGCCTGGAAAATTAATTACTAACAATCATAAGTCATAACAATGACATATCTCGTACATACACTACTCAAAATAATTGCAAGATATAACGTTTTTCACTTTTTACATGTTATTCTAGTTCTTCAAGTGAACAAACTTTGTTATAATAGAGGGACTTTATTTTGCTTACTTAAAATTTCATGCTACCAAGGACAAATCCTCACCTTTCATTTAGTTTGATCTAATGGTAGGATTAACCTAAGATTTAATACTTAAACCTAAGTCCATGTTTTTTCTTGTCTTTTGTTTTTTGTCTTTCTTTTTATTCACTTTTTTGTATTTTTATTAATTCACGTTTTTAATAAATGAAAGTTTTTTTTTTTTTTTTTTTTTTTTTTTTTTTTTTTTTTTTATTCACGATTTTATAATTCGCGTTTTTTTTTCTTCGCCTTCATACGTTTTCGTCTGTTTTCATATGTTTCGTCCGTTTTCCAACGTTTTCGTTCATTTTCTTACGTTTTCGCCTGTTTTCATACGTTTTCATCTATTTTCTTACATTTTCGTTCTTTTTCATACGTTTTCGTCCATTTTTATACGTTTTCATCCGTTTTTTTACGTTTTTATGTATTTTCGCCGCTTTTATACGTTTCGCCATTTTCAAACGTCGTCCGCTTTTATAAGTTTTCATCCATTTTCATAGGTTTATATACGCTTTAGTCCGCTTTCATACGCTTTCATCCGCTTTTAGATGTTTTCGCCCATTTTCTTACGTTTTTGTCCGCTTTCACACGTTATCATCTCGCTTTCTTACGTCGTCCGCTTGCATACATTTTCGTCCATTTTCATACGCCGCCTTTTATTTACGGTTTCATGTACTTTCGTCCGCTTTTTACGCCGCACGCCGTCCATTTCGCACGCTTTCCGGTTTCATAGGTTTATATACGTTTCGTCCATTTTAGACGATTTCGCTTATTTTCAGACGTTTTCGTCCGCTTTTATCGTTTTGTCCATTTTCATCCGTTTTTATCGCCGTCCGCTTTCACACTTTTGTCCGCTTTCATACGTGTTTATACGCTTTTCATTCGCTTTATACGTTTTGTCCGTTTCAAACGTTTCGTCCGCTTTTGCAAGATTTTTATGCGTTTTCGTCTATTTTTATACGTTTTCATGCTTATTATTTAACTTTATTATATTATATGTCTAATAATAATTGTGATATTTTATATAAAAAAAAAAAAAAATTAATGTCTAATATCATTTGTGATATTTCATAAACAAACAAGTATGTTTTTTTAACCTTTAATATCACCTGAAATATTTCATTGCTCAGTATATTTTTATATATTATCACCTATATATTTTCTAATATTTTATAATTTCGCCATAAGATAGTTTTGTTCTTTTCATCGCAATTGACAAGCGATATTTTTTAATGCAACCAATGTTATCTATCACTTGTGATATTATACTCTTAGTAGAAATAAAAGGGTTAAAGTCCTCTTTAGGTGAATTCTTATTTTGTTCAAAAAAATGCTAATTTAATGCAACACTTGTTTTATTTTGATAATATGTCAAGTCTCTATTTTCCTAGTTTGCTTCCTTTTTATTCATTTTGATATTTTTAAGTGACACTTATTTATCTCTTGTGATATAACATCAGAAGAAAGATGAAGAGTATCACACTCTTCATCATATATGTGTTATCGCCAGATACTCAACTAAGAGTGTGAAATATTAAATTCATACCAAATGTGATAAGAATTTAGTATTTTACCAAGTATATATGAAAGAAATGATAATAAACATCACTTATTATATTACCGTGATAATTTTGTTCATTTTTCTTATTTGTGTTTTGAAAATATTTAGGAAGATTTTGTGTTTTATGATAATATGAAATATTAGAAAATGTGTTTAATCGAAAACAAGAGATGTTATGAAACTTTTGTTAGACTTGTAGTGAATTTTCTATTTAATGGATACATTGTGCATGTTTGATAGGTTTTATAAGCGAATTTAAAAATATCTATGGTTGAATCAAACTAAAGAAGTTATGGTTGAAGAAAACACACATCTTTATAAACAAACCGATTAAGCTCAAACACATGTGATATAACCTCACTTGTGATATCACATGATATCACGGTGATATCACGTGATATCACCGGTGATATCACAATTGATATAAACTATTATATCACACATGCTATCACCGGTAATATCACACATGATATCACAGTGATATCAACGCAGTTATCACACCGATATCACGGTGATATCACAAGTGAGATGATATCACCGTGATATCACAAGTGTCCGAGCTTTCGCTTGTTTATAAAGATGTGTGCTATCTTCAACCATAGCTTATTTAGTTTGCGATTCAACAATAGATATTTATTTTAAAATCCCGCTATAAAACCTATCAAACGTGCACAATGTATCCATTAAATAGAAAACTCACCACAAGTCTAACAAAAGTATCATAACATCTTTTGTTTTCGCTGAACAACTTTTCTAATATTTCATAATATCATAAAACACAAAATCTTCCTAAATATTTTCAAAACATAACCATCACATTCTTAGTTGAATATCACAACCGATAATACATACATGATGAAGAATGTAATACTTTTCATCTTCCTTACAAAGTTATATCACAAGAGATAAATAAGTGTCACTTACAAATATAAAATGAAAACGGAAAAACGATAAAATCAAATAAAAACGATAAAAGCGGACAAAACATATAAAATGATAAAAACATATAAAACGGATGAAATGTATGAAACGACGAAACGTATAAAACGGACGAACGTTTGAAAATGTATCGAAAACGCCTAAAATGGATGAAAACGTAAAAAGGATGACAACGATGAAAACGCCTAAAACGGACGAAACGATAAAAGCGGACGAAAATACATGAAAACGTAAAACACATAATGAAACGCCTAAAAGCGAAGAAAATACATGAAAAGCCAAAAAACAGATAAAAAACGTGTGAAAATGGATGAAAATGCCCGAAACGTAAGAAAACGGACGAAATGTAAGAAACATATGAAAACGTGTGAAAGCATAAAACACGCCTCAAAACGAATGTAAAATGGACGAAACGAAAGAAAACGGACGAAACGTGAAACGAACGAAACGTAAGAAATGAACAAAAACGTATGAAACAAATGAAACGTAAGAAAACAGACGAAAAAGTATGAAAACGGACGAAACGGGCGAGAACGTAAGAAAATGATGAAACGTATGAAGACGATAAAACGATAAAACGGACGAAAACGTCTCAAAATGTATTTAAATGTCTAAAATGGACAAAACGTAAAACGGACAAAACGTCTCAAACGTGCAAAACGCGTGCGAAACGCCGAAAACGGATGTAAACGTATGAAAACGGATAAAATAGACGAAAACGTCTCAAATCGACGAAACGTAAAAAGGACGAAAATATATGAACACGGACGAAAACGTATAAAACGAACGAAAACATATGAATACGGATGAAAACGTATGAAAGCGAAAAAAAACTTGAATTTAAAAAAAAAAAAAAAAAAAAAAAAAAAACTTGATTTTAATAAAACGTGAATTTAAAAAAAAAAAAGTAAAAAGAAAAAATTGTTAAAATAAGAAAGACAAAAGACAAAGAAAAGGAGAAAAAAAATACTGACTTGGCTTCCATATTAAATCTTAGGTTTATCCTCACCATTAGATTAAACTAGATGGATGGTGGGGATTTGTCGCTGTAGTAAGCCAAAATAAGAGTAAAGATTTGAAAATTCCTCGTTATAATAATGGTACATATCGGTTAATCATCCATTATTTGTAATAATTCAACTCTATTTGACTATTTCTATTGGGTCAATGTTGCGAATATCTAAGTACAGGCAATATGAATTCCAAAAAGGTATGTTCTTTGCTAATCCTCATGAGGGGTCATAGGACCACCAAGATAGGTGGTAAGTATTTTGGCTTCATGATCATGACATGCCCATTTTTCAAAAAACACATATATGCTGTACTGTTTTTATAAATTTCATGCAAACATTTACGAATATTGTTATATGTTAACTTAGCTATATAATCAAATTTATAAGGCACTAGCGGATGAGGTGTATCTCGAGACAGAGGAGGTATGGTGCCCCTAATGATACATGGACTGATACACATTTTTGTATTTTGTATTTACAAGGTGTTACATATAAGATGCAAAACAACAATTAAATTTAACAACATTAAGCAATGTCCTTAAGGAATGACTCCATGATTAATAATCATTCAGTAGAAGTAGCCATTCCATTCTCTACCAAAAATACCACCACCATATGTAGCCGTTATCAGTTCAATAATAAGAGGACATTGCAAGGTCACAAAAGACGTAATTGGAAGGCATGTAAAAGCACCTATAGGAATAAGCATCAACGAGTTACCCTGTCCAAACACAAGGAACAATGTTGCTCCAAAAGCTATGATCATTGCTGTCGTCGAGAGGAACAACATAGTGAGGCCAATAATGAGCTTCGTAGGTAACTTGAAGAGAAAGTCTTGTTCCGCAAAACGTGCCGTGAGGATCGATAAAAACATTAACAACGACGTAACAGCTGTGAATAATGATATCGCATCTGATATAGCAAATACTGTGAACGCAGTCTTGTTATTAAAAATTGGTATCCCTGATTCTTGATTACCACCGGGCACTGTAATAGCTGTTGCAAACACAATGGTGATAATGAGTGCAGCTGTAATCGTGTATGATTCGCGCTTTTCTTTATCCGCTTCTCTCCCTCGAGTACCAAGTCTTTGTGCTCTCTTGAAAATACCATTTCAGGCGTTTCATCATCCGAGTTCTTTTGTATCCGGTTTAAGGGACATACAAATCGCTCAACTTCCTAGTAAATATTACAAGATATATTAACCTTGGAAGATATATAATATCACTTTAAGAATTTTATGTATTTGAATAAAATTCCAAAATCGAGTCAACGGTTAAAGTACATTACCTTGAACCATTGTAGTTCTCGTTGAATTTGCACAATGCCCCGATATTAAATTCAATTTGTTAACATGTGCTAATCTTGCAACTAAATACAAAAGGGTATTTCCAATGAATCTTTGATTGTTTTATAAATATTCTTGTGTTCGCCATTTCATATAGTAAGTTGTAAATCTTCTCTGAGCGATTGATCACCGAATATTGAATAAAATTGTGACCATCTTCATTGGTACTCCAAATTGCATCAGGAAACCATTGTATAATAGTTCTAATAAAAGTGGATGAATTTCTTCTTGTGGCTTCAAAAATCGAACTGTTGTAATATTGATGGTAGATGCCTGAGTTATCTTTTTTAAGTATCTTACGACATACAATGTGCAATAGACGTTCTGCATCTTCATAAACTTGAGACGTATCTTTAATGAATGGGTGTACTGCAACATAAAATCATATTAGAATATCAAGAAAACAAATAAAGTAACTTTTTTATCTTCTAATTTTGATCTTACCAATCGCCTTAAGGAATAGGCCGAAGGCAGTTACTATAGTGTAGAAGCCTGCTCAGAGATGGAACGACAGTTAGAATTGTGGGGTCACAATGTTATAAGTAATTTATAATATCACTGGACTATAAAAACTAGCCATATCCAACAATGATTAGTAACAAGGTTTTTGAGTACTCGCGAGCTACTTCAAGATGTTTCTAGTTTGTGTTAAACTGCTAATATTCACTTAGGTTTATCTTTAAGATTTGTAAATTAAACTCATGACTTAGATAATAATAATATCCTCTCAACCAACATACCAAAAATATAATGTACAAAGCTGAAATTTAGAAAAGCAAATTTTTGGTACTTAATATTAGAAAAATGTTTTATATTCACATAAGTCTAAAAATAAAGAAAAGATTAAAAAATTAAAGAGGGTAAATTATAAATTACCAATCATTAAATAGCAATTGCTGACAATTGATAATAAGTATAGATTAGTAGTGAATCACTTCTTTAGAAAAAAATTATCTCTAAATTTTCTTTGCCATGATGCACTAAAGTTCTAAAATTTATAAATAGTGATGCACCATCCTACAACTACAATGCGCTAAATTTTTACTATTGTGAATCGTTTTATACGATAAATTTTTACTGTAACTTTTACTAAATTTTTACCACACCGTTTTTTTGTCACTGAAATTTTCAATATACGTAGTAACTAAATACGTGGTGATCGCTTGATTATAAAAATAAAACAATCAGTTTTCTTTTAGTTATTCAAATTGCACCATGTGGCTTTTAACTTTATACAGTAAGATAAAATATAAGTATAAAAATATGTGCATCAAATTAAAATAAATAAATAAATAAATAAAATAAATGATGCGACTTTTTCCTTAATACGGTAATATTATTTGAGAAATAATTGGCACACCTAAAAATTATAGCTAATTTTGTGCTCAAACATGCGTGTAATAATTTATTGGTTGTATCAACCGGACCAATTTCTCAAAATCCAATTAGTTAATGACACATAAATTAGGCATAAAATTAGGCATATTTTTTTAGGTCTCTCAATCTTTTTCCATATTATTTTTAGGAAAATGATTTAGGAACCTAAGGGTGGTGGCAACCATGCCTAATGTTTTTTTTCATGCCTAATCACCCACCAATAATATTCTTCCATCTCATCTCATACCAATCTCATACCTAACAATAGATTTTTAGTAGCAACCATGCCTAACCCATACCTCAATTTTTTTATTTTTTTTTCTAAATAATTATACAAACACTACATCTAACCACTTGCAGCAACACACACTACATCTAACTACTTGCAGCAAAAAGTAAAGATGAGCATGACACTAGAACTAATACCGCACAGCAAAAACTAAAGATGAGCATGACAAAAGATAAACAAACACTACATCTAACCACTTGCAGCAAAAAGAAGAAAGGACCACAGTGCTTGAGCTAACTAATACCTCACATGAAGCTAGCATAAAGAAGAAAGGACCACAGCCTAATTGGTATGACTAAAAAAGCATAACAAGATGATGAAAACAAGTGAAAATTAGAAGGTGAAAATGAGAAAAGATAAAATGTAAAAAGTGAGTCCTTTGATGTCACCAATCACAAGATAACGTCTCGGTTTAAGCATGTTTTAAGTCCATGGATTAGGCATCTCAATCATCAATATTATTTTTATTTATCTCATAACTGCTGTACAATACATATTTTATCTCATAACTAGTGTACAATACACTGACTTGTAACCATGATGGACCAAAACCGAAATTTACTCTTTGACAGGTGAGAACACTTTTCTCTTAAAAAAAAAAAAAAAAAAAAAAAAAATGTGAACAGTAGGGGTGGGGTAGTGAGTGGAGGGTGGGGGTGACATGTGTCCTTCGTAATGCTATTTTTTTTAACTAAAATTAAATTGCTCCAAAAAATTTGATGTCACTAACCTAGATAGAATTTTCCATTTTTAGTAATGCTATTTTTTTGAAATTACACATTTTTAAAATTAAATTAAGTTAAAAAAAATTTGCAAATAATTTTTACTTGTTTAGTCTGTTAATAACTTAATATATGTGAAAGATAAACTCAACAAAATTGTTGTTACCTACCAAAATGAAATAGAACAATAGCTTAACTAAAAGCTCTGACCCGAATGCCCCATTAAAATACTCCGCAAATCTTTCAAGGTGGAGTTGTGTTTTGTCTTCAACCTCCGCCATAAAGTCTTCAACATCCTCAACGTCTGCAACACAAACGAAAAATTGACGCACAAAAGGCTTAATGATTAATTCTAGAGTAAATTACATAAATGGTCCTTGTGGTTTTGACGAAAATTTCAACCATCCTCAAAGTTATAAGTTAAAATCGTCCTTATCACGCTAAAAAATAACATGAATGGTCCTTTGAGGACGGTAAATTTTCGCCAAACCGCAGGATGATTTATGCAACTTTAATGCCTCAAAAGGACCATACATGTTATTCTTTGACAAAGAATACGGTTTATTACGCAACTTGTAAGTTTGAGTGACGGTAGGTGAAATTTTGCCAAATGCCATAGACCATTTATATAATTTACTCGAATTATAAGAGTGTCTAAAATACATCCATGCTGGTTCACCGATTCGCACTATACAAATTTCCTAACAAATATTTTATATCTCGTTGAGATAATGGAGAAATAATTTGAGTCCTTATTTTAACTCAGGATGTATATAAGTTAACTTTACTAATGTGATGATTCTAACTTTCAGAGAAAGTATGGCATCCACGGATATTTTAGTTTACTCTAATTATAATGTTAAAAACAAACTCACCACCTCTTATTTCCCAAAAGTTGAGTTCACGTGGAAAGTTTTGAGCTAACGTCGTCAGCACAGCGTCACTATCAAAAAGTATGGCATCAGATTTTCATTGATTATCATTTCTGCTAAGCCTGCATAATTAAAAATATTAGTCGTATTATAAATGACAAGCTCGTATACTAATTATCATCTAACTTTATCAATTAACGATACTTACTAAAATCTTGACAAGAAATAGCAAGAACGACAAGATCCTCGCCACTTTGACCCGAAAAAGAGCACCATACCCATGTACTTTCATGTGATGAAACAAACCGTGAGAATTCTTGGTATGCATATTGAAAACAGATAAGGCAAGTGGAGTATGACCCTCCTTGTCTTTGGCTGATAACAATTCTGGGTTTCTTTCCACCAACATCTCGACAACTTCAATGTTGCCACCAATAGCAGCAACATGAAGAAGACTGCTTCCATGAAAATTTATTATATCTAATAATTTCTCTTTGGTGTCACTTCCAACAATTTCTTTAATAATTTATGATGATTCTTGGTAGAAGAACCCACTGCTACATGGAGTATTGTATTTCCATTATTCGTCAGTTTGTCCCAGGGGTCAAGCCTATCTCTTTCTAATATGCTTAGTACCATAGCTGTGTATCCTTGTATAACACAATCATAAAGCCAGCTCATAAAATCGCTCTGACTCATCTTTTCTTTCGGTGGCTCGTCTTTTGATTTTGCATCTTCGGATATTGAATTCATTTCTATTACTGATTCTGCTTGTCTTGTGCTAAATTTTGTTTCTACATGATCAGAATTTTCAATTTGGTTATCAAGGCTTAAAAAAAAAAAAAAAAAAAAATACCTAGAACATAAAAGGTTGCGTTCTAATCTAAATCCCCAGGGATTTCATACAACAAACTAAAGTAAAGACGTTCTAATCTAAATCTCAAGAGTATGTACTTGAATTTACACTAAGTTGGTTCCCCTAAAAATAACTCATCTCTTAAACTAAATTATAATTATTAGAAAACTAATTAGCCCACCTTATTAAAATTCATATATCAAGAAGTTACTTTAGGGCAAGGGTGTAAAATGCAAATAAAAGTTACGTCCCAGTGATTAAAAAAAAAAAACAAAACAAAAAAAAAGCTATTGAAAATTGTTTGTTTAATAAAAGTCATTCTTCAAATCACTATCGGATGCTGAGCGCTACATAACTATAACTATTTCTCTAAATAAAAAACCAAACAAATAAAACTTTGATTAGCAAAGGAAATATTGTACCTGCTACTACTGCTTGTTCACGAACCCAAGGACCATAAGTGAGTTGCAGTTCATCCCATAAATCTTTTGCAGTGAAATCTGTGTTCTTGTGTTTGGGTTTGAGACGATTGACAACCTTCTTTGTTACCCCGTCAGAGAGTGAACCAAGAATCCAACCTTTGGCAAGGGAATCTGATATAATCCAGGCCTCCATGTCTCCCTTTCCCTTCCCATTCCCGCAGGACTTGGGAACTTACCGTCGATGAAACCATACATTTGATGACTCTTCAAGAGACACAGAATCTGTGTTTCCACGAATTATACGTATCCTTACCGCTCAGTTTCGTGGTAACGAAATTTGGGGCAATAACATGTGAAGGGTATGGATATGCTTCACCAACATTCACTATGAAACTTGGATTCAAGTTGAAGCTGCATTCATCATCTTTCTCTTGATTAAAAAGTTGTATATTTTTACTTTCTTTGTGTCAATCCTCCTTCCATTTTCTTACATATTTAAACAAAAGATGATGTTGACTTTTGTGCTGACAAAAGCCACGTTAGGATTAGGAGATTGCAACTAATCTCCACTTAAAATAATACAATTTGTGTTGTCATTTAATTGGCTTTTATATACTCGGAGTATAAACATATGTTAATTAGTTGTTCTTAGCTGGTCACCGTGTGATTGCATATCCAAAATACTAGTTTAGAGGCACAAACATGTGGGACGGATCGGTACGAATAGAGCCTGAAATAATAAGCAAAAACTAAGAAATTGGGTCAGTTTGCATCACCATGGGCCGGGTCCAAACTGGTTGAGCGTGATAATCGCAAACCAAAGTGAAAATTGAGGACCAGACCAGTTTTTAATCTATAAAATCTTACATCAAATTTATTGTGAAAGATCAAATTCCGGTAATATGTCTATAACAAACATGGTTTGAAACTGATATATAGATTAATTATTTCTAAAATAATACAATTGGTGAAAGAACAAATTCCAGTAACATGTCTTATTTTGCCACTCCTTAATTTCTTAATTTTTTTGAATTTATACATTTAGCCTAATACGACGCTAATTGTTAGTTTTGACCATTAACTTCTCATCTAACGTTCTGATTCAGATTTGGCACATCTGAGTCAAAGACTCGCCCTCCCCGGGCAACCTCAAGGGAAAACTTCTTCCGTGTTTTACTTGCATCACTCAAATTAACAACGGTTGATCTTGTATACCTTTCTATGGGTGGCACAGGGCTTTCGTGTTGCTAATTCTAACTTTTTGGCCGTCACATATCCTGGCACTCAACCTTGTATAAGGCCTGGAACAGGTATCATTTTATGGTATTCTTTGCATTTAGTTTTAATGCATTTACCATTCCTAAGATTAAATTTAGCATATTACAGTGACAATTTATGTGAATACGTGATCGTTGGATATATTAAAGGTCTCTTTCACTTGCAAAAATAGACATTATTTTTTTAGTTTTTTTATTTTGTCGATCCTCCTTCCATCTTCTTACATATATAAACTATAAGATGAAGTTGACATTTTATGCTGACAATAGCCACGTTAGGGTTGCTTGCATCATGTAGCTTGATTGTATTAGTGGATAATTATGCCCAAGTCCGGTTTGTGGGTTTTGAAAATTAGGGTTTTACCATTATAAATAATGGTCTTCAATAAAGTTATACACACGAGGAATTATGTGGCTAACGTGACTTGCATGGCGAGAGATGATCTCGAGACCTCTTCGGTCCATCGTTCGCCACTTTTATATCTTGGGTCACACCTACCTATCTCCAAAACATCAAACCCTAATTTTATATTTTTTATTTTTACCGTCCAATTCATATCTTGATTTCCTTTTCAATCTACTGTTAAAACTTGATTTGCTTTAGAAGTTCTTTGTCATCATAAAAAAAAATTAAAAAAAAAGTAGAAAAAATTGTGTCAACATCTGTGAAGACCCACGTCTACACCATCAGCTATCCTTTTTGTTTAATTATTTCTTCCTTCGTTTGTATTCGGTTTTACTTTGACTGATTGAATTTCCACTTTGTCAAAGTACCCTTGTGATTAACACTTTTGACTGTTTCACCTATAACGATCAGCACCAATCAACAAAGGATATCAAGTTATACCCACGGCGAATTATGTAACAGATTGAGATCTTACAACTAATCTCTAATTAAAATATTACAATGTGTGTTGTCAAGTTCTCTGAATTGGCTGTTAGTGTTCACATAAGCATATTAAATAATGCCGAGTGGTACGAATAGAGCCCATAACAATAACCAAAACTATGAAAATGGGTCAATTTGGGCAGTTTTCTTTATTTGCCGACTCTGTTTGCTTCACCATGGGTCCAAACTGGCTGAGCGCGATAATCGCCAACCAAAGTGAAAATTGAGGACCAAACCAGTTTTTAATCTATAAAATTTTACATCAAGTTTATTGTGAAAGAGCATATTCCGTTAATATGTCTATAACAAACTTGGCTCGAAACTGATATATACATTGATTATTTTGAAAATAAGACAGTTGGTGAAAGAGCCAGTAATATGCCTTACTTTGCCACTCCTTTATTTCTTTTCTTTTTTTTGAATTTGGACCTTTTGCCTAATACGACCCTTATTGTTAGTTTTACCATTAACTTCTCATCTAACGCTCTAATTTCGGACTTGGCCACGAAAGGGTCGGAAACGGTCATGGGGATACCCCGATTAAGCCGCAAGACATCTCGAGTCAAAGACTCGCCTCCCAGGTAACCTCAAAGGAAAACCTCATCCGTTTTTACTTGCATCACTCTAATTAACAACGGTTGATCATTCTCGTATACCTTTCTATGGGTGACACAGGGCTCTCGTGTTGCTAATTCTTACTTTTTGGCGGTCACGTATTCTGGCCCCCAACCTTGTATAAAGCCTGAACAGGTATAATTTTATAGTATTATTTGCATTTAGTTTTAAAGCATTTACCATTCTTATGATTAAATTTAGCATTTTCAGCTCTCACCAGTGACAATTTATGTGAAAACGTGATCGTTGGATATATTAAAGGTCTCTTTCACTTGCAAAAATATACATTGCTTTTTTATTTTATTTTTGTCAATCCATCCTCTTCTTACGTAATTAAACTATAAGATGAAGTTGACTTTTTCTGCTGACAATAGCCATGTTAGGGTTTCTTGAATCATGTAGCTTGATTGGGATCTTACAACTAATCTCTACTTAAGATAATACAATGTGTGTTGTCATGTTCTCTTAATTGGTTGTTAGTGTTCACATAAGAATATTAAATCATGCTTAAATATTTGTTATCTGGCTGTTCTTAGCTGGTCATCGCGTGATTGCTTATACTAATTACTAGTTTAGAGGCACAAACATGTGATGCCGAGTGGTAAGAATAGAGCCCAAAATAATAACCAAAAGTATGAAAATGGGTCAGTTTGGGCAGTTATTATTTGCTTACTCTGCTTGCTTCACCATGGGTCCAAACTGGTTGAGCGCGGCCTACAATCGCCAACCAAAGTGAAAAATGAGGACCAGACCTGTTTATAATCTACTACGTATATATTTTACATCAAGTTTTTTGGGAATGAGCGAATTCCGTTAATATGTCTATAACAAACATGGTTTGAAACTGATATATACATTTATTATTTCGAAATTAATACAATTGGTGAGAGAGCAAATTCCATAATATGTCTTATTTTGCCACTCCTTTATTTCTTAATTTTTGAATTTGGACCATTTGCCTAATACGACCAGATTGTTAGTTTTGGCCATTTACTTCTCATCTATTGTTCTGATTCAAAATTTGGCCACAAAAAGGATTGGGAGCGGTCATGGGATACCTTGGTTAGGCAGACACATATGAGTCAAAGACTCGCCCTATACCTGTCTATGGGTGGCACAGGCTCTCGTGTTGCTAATTCTTGCTTTTTGGCTGTCACGTATCCTGGCCCTCAACCTTGTATAAAGCCTGAACAGGTATAATTTTATGGTATTCTTTGCATTTAGTTTTGATGCATTTACCAATCCTATTATTAAATTTAGCATTTTCAGCTCTCACCAGTGACAATTTATGTGAGTACTTGATCCTTGGATATATTCAAGGTCTCTTTCACTTGCAAAAATATACATTACTTTTTTAGTTTTTTTTGTGTCAATCCAGCCTCCTTCCATCGTCTTACATATTTAAACTATAAGAAGAAGTTGACAATAGGCGCGTTAGGTTGCTTGCATCATGTAGCTTGGTTGGTATCTTACAACTAATCTCTACTTAAAATAATACAATGTGTTTTGTCATGTTCTCTGAATTGGGTGTTAGTGTTCACATAAGCATATTAAATAATGCTTAAACATGTGTTAACTAACTAGTTCTTAGCTGGGCCCCACGTGATTGCTTACACTAAATACTATGAAAATGTGATACCGATGGGTACAAACATGTCCAGAAGGTCCAAGACTATGAAAATGGGTCATTTTGGGCTATTGCGTTACCACTTGTCCAAACTTGTTGAGCGGATAATCACCAACCAAAGTGAAAAATGGAGAAACTGTTGTGTGGAAACATGGCACTTGCTTTTGTTGCATGTTGTATTTTAACCAGCTTTTTTCTTGATATTTTATAAGTACGTTTAAAATAGTAGTATAAAGAAGATAAACAAATAAATATATTGCTATATGATTTATGCTTGTTAACAAAAGAGTTAGTTACACAAATTGTTGTTGGGTTTTACTAATCATAACAATTATATAAAAACAAGTAAACATCATCAAAGCATGCAGCGGAAGTAATAGGAATAATACTTGTAAATAAATTAACCGAATTAAAAGAATATGCGTACCTTTTGCGAATCAATGCAATCAGGGTTTATGAAAAACCCCCAATTAAGATCAACGACCAAGAAACCCTAAACCCTAATAAATTAGGGTTTATATAATTCGACCACATCAAAATTAATACCCAAGATATGCAAACACAAGTGTATTTGCTCTTCGTTCTTGTACACAAGTATTAGTAACGAATCAATGAGAAAAGTTAGGTTCTTGATCACAATAGATTAACCAAACACCTTTGTTATGCTCAAGGTCACTCGCAAATCCCTTACATGGGGTTTTGCTTCACGACCTAAGAACAAGAGGGAAGAAAGAAGAAGTTTGGCCTTCTACTCAAATCTAGTATCACAAAGGATGAATACATGGGATGTATTTATAGCCTTATGGTAGATGTCAAGATTGCTATAGTATCCGATGTGGGATTCTATAGTTTTCGCCAAACACAAGCCCAAAAGAGGATTCCAAAACCTTCTCTTGACTTGTTAACTTTTCTTCATATCCCGTTGACATTTAATGACCGATAATCAAAACTCACAAATATTAAATATCATTAAGTATTTATTTAGTGATCAAATAATTAAATATAACATTTTATATATTAATTATTTATACATTGATTCTCATACGTAATGTGTGCAATCCCAAAGTCTCGAGTTGAATCCGTCATACATATATTAATAATTATCCATAAACCTTTCACTCCCACTTAGATATTACTTAATATAGTAATGACATTGGTTAGTCTAGCTTTAACACGCTAATGCCCCCGGATCGAATCGAGTATGGTCTCCTGGAAAAAACCATTTAATGATTCATCTTTCTTACTTATCCTTTTGTTACTAATACTACATTAACTATGAATATGGATCAAGTCATTTCATAAGTTAATATTCTGTTTCTCGTTGTATTTGATTGAACAAGATTACCAAATCATCTGAATGTATTCCAGATAGATCTTGGGTAAGGCCTTACAAACATCTTGCCAATCCTACGAGGGGCCCAAACAGTATTATGCTTTGAAACAAATTCAAAGGAACAAATTCTCTTGACTACAAACATAACTCATGAACTTTGTAACACTTCCGAAAATAGCCCTTATAACTACCAGTTACGGATAGCGTTAGACTATCTTACACAAATGCACTACATTCATATCGCTTATCCGTATCTCAAGTCCGAGGATAAACACTTCATGATATACTTAATGACAAAGATCCATAAAGTATCATCATGTAAAGTTGGATATGTCCTATATTCAATTCATTGAATATAATGTGAATTGGCATGTCCCACGCATCAATATACTTAAAGTATATTCTACTAAAACTCAGATTTGTCTTAATTCAATGACATTCCCACATCATTGATCGACAACGGACTTTTAGAATAATATAAGTTATTCACGGATTAAACATGCAAATATAGGATATAATATTAAGAAAATGAAAATAAACATAACCAATATTTTATTTCATTTAAATAATATTTGTTCAAAACATCCCTTATCCAAATACTAAATAGATCAATGCATGATAATACTGGTTAATGAATTATGTCTCAAGTAATGACAATCATACTTGTTGACAAGGCATAATTTCAACTAACTTTGATCTATCGGAATTTTGAGAATACTTATTTCAAGAATTCAACTAGTAAAGTTCTTGTATGTGTGCATTCAAAATATCTTGATATTGCCACATAATATAAATTGTGTGACATCCTCAAGCACCAATTTATGACAATCAAACTTTCAAACATTTTTAAAGTTTAAAGTATTCTTATTCTTTATTGTATAATGCAACTATGCTCTTAGTTGAGCACAACTAGTTCGCATGGCCATCAACAAGGATGAAATCCTCCCATGACTAGTATTGAGTGTCATCTCAATTAAACCAAAGATCATTGTATTCAAACACCAATATGCTATTTAAAATCTCCATAAACTTCAATATCTATAGTGTAATGTTTGATGCCTTCCAAACTTTCAAGTTTGTTGGCTATGACAATTACGCAACCATTGTTGTATTGCTCATCTATAGAATTTTGAGAGCAAATCCAGATCGAGGAATGTAATTTAGATTCAAACATATTCTATTAGAATATTTATTCTAATAACTTCATTAGATATCAATATTGTCAAATCATCTTGCCTTCAAGCATGATACAACAATCACATGATGTACATGAAAAATCCTTGTGTCAAACTAAGATTTCATTCATGTTCTACATATCCATTTTCCAAATGATATATCATGTTCTATTAGACTCATTTATTTTACCGCACATGTTTATTAATAATAAACATATATTCCAAGGTTGTATGTCTTATTGTCAAAATCTTTCATGTAAAGTTCCATTCCAACTAGAGCATAACATTTAGTTTTAGATGGAATGTTACTACGCACAACATATAAAATTTAAAGACAATAAACATAATACTCCCACTAGCTTTCAGGAATACTTAGAAATTATCTTATTTTAACTTTAAACCAAAACTTGGATTTAATAGTTAAACATAAGAATCATCTCCTAGATGCATGTATATATCCATTCATGGATTCTTGCAGTTTGTACATTTTCAAAGATTATGTGAATTCATAAAACTCATTTGTATTACTTATCGTCCTCGCAAAAGCAATCACACAAGAAAGAGTTTTAATATTCCATTGTCATTTTCATATTAATGAAAATAAGTATGACAATCATAATCATTATATATTTAATGTGTCTAGGAAAGAATATTCAATCACGTTAATTGCTTAAGTGTGATTAATAATCTTGTCACAAGTCATGCATTAAACACTTGTACAATTTTGTCCATATGATTTCTACACAAAGATTTAAACCACTAGGGTTTTTTCTTTTGAAGAAACTCATCTTTATTAAGATAAACCAAGTTTCCAAAGTTGATTATCTTTATGAACAACATCTTGTCATTCATAGTATGAATAATTTACCACAATTCAATATTAGGTAATATATCATTATGATTAACAGGTTTATCATAATCATGTAATTCATATTTCTCATCATATCAAATATCGAGATATCCTTATGGATCTATGAATGAGAATTCCACCATCTTGAGGTCTATCGGATTTGACCTCATCATGATATTTACTAGTGTATTTTAGAAGATTATGTGTTTTGTAATTGTAATTTAATCTCTTCAAGATCTAATCAAAACTCCCATTTGCTTTTGTAATTTAAAGACTATCTATAAATACTTTAGCAAGTAGAACAACACCAAATTGTTTTCTTTTGGGATATTACAAATCACATTAACAGTTCGTAAATCTTGTTCATTAATAACCTACTCCATAAGTAGTTTTAACAAATCAGAACTTCAATATAAGACTCAATGTGATTCATCACATTCCATACTAAAATGTTGTCTTATTAATCTTCTAGGTTTGAGTTTATTAAGTATATCCAATCAATACTCAATTTTCTAACCTTGATAACTTTTGGAAGAAAGAAGATATAGTTATCTTGAATCAAAAAATATGACAAATGTTTGATTCTTCTAACTGAACATTCCATATACATACAGTATTTCATTAGAATTAATATTGTAAGATAATCTAACAATATGTAAGATAAACATATTCCTTTTGGCTTACCTATTTTACCAACTAAGACAACTTAATGGTATAATAGAATATTTAAGCCAATTGCATGCTTTATAACATGAGTATTCTTTGACCAAGTCAAAAGACATAACAGTTATAATATCTTACTTTATATTATAAGTCTTTGTAATAATGAAAAGACTTCATGTTTGTGACTTTACAAAGAAACACATAACCATGTATAATTTAAAGTAGTTATGAACACCACACCATGGTTTCAATTAATTAATTTTCAAGTTAATAAACTATTTATTTTATGTCATTCCAAGAAGTGTCCAACTTAAGAAACTGTAAAGCATCCACGCCCGATCTCACAACAAGTGGAGATTTACCTTGAGATTACAATCTAGCAAAGATCTCACTTAACCTAAAATGTAACTTCAAGTGTTTCTATATTTTTGAATGACATAAGACATAAAAGTATTCTATGTTATAATCTTGACATATGTTCTAAATAAGACAATCTTATTAGAACATTAATCTCTTACCACAAGAGAATCCATTAATCATATTAGTATGTGTTGTTGCTTTGCACAAAATAAATGCTTCTCCCACTTGTGCATAGAACAACATCTCGTTTGTTTATGTGAGCAATATGATAGTGTCATAGATATATAAGCATTACAAGTAGATGTAGGACCACTGAATTATCAAGGAATCGTTCATAACTATCCTTGAGAATATGAATGTCTACATTTTGGAACGTAATGTATTATTTTAAGAAAATATAGAAATAATCTGAGTTACTACCAAGATAATAAATCTTGTAACTCCCACTGAATTAGACAACGTTACAATAATGTCTTATTCAGTAATACACCATACTCCCACTGGATTTGACAACATTGTAAGTGTTGTATTAACCAGTGAAAATATCATGCTATTACGTTGCTACCCCTTTGTAAGACCATTCGTAACAATTACTTAGGTAATAAAAGAGTGTATTCTACTTTGTAGATGATGAATCATCCATCATGCTATTAACTTGAAAAATTGAGCATGCAATTTCTTCCTTAATGGGTCTACCATCGCCATAATGATGTGTAGCACCTTTCATTGGTCAAAGCTGAACAACTAGATAAAATATACTAGTTTGTCTTTTACCAATTTTGCGGTAATTAGTCTAGTTTCTAATTTAATAACTCATAAAATGTCAAAACATGTTTTCTAGTTGACCAAAATGTCATATATGAATTCAATCACCAACAGAGGGTAATGAAATCTCTTAAGGAAAACATTGTGTGCAATTTTCTTATCTATTAAAGTTGCTATGAGTTATATTAGAATTTAGACAATTCTAATGTTCCTAACATACCTTTCTCAATCATGAAAAGGAATAGGATTGAGTCTCACTCTTCTTCCATGGAAAAGAGTTTATGTTTGTCTTTAGTAAATTTTCTTGATCAAACATTTGTTTGAAAACGAAACTAGATCAATTTACCAAAGCCCAAACTACGCTTACAGTTAATGTTGCATTAATACAATCAAAAGAATTAACAAAATTCAATTTTAGTATTTTCGATAATTAAATCTTTCAAGAAAATAAATACCCTTAGGTTAATATTCATATTAACCATAGAATTTTCCTTGAATCTAGGACCCTCATTATCATAGTTTCACCACATCGCTTGATCCGCTAGTGATGAAAGTATAGAATAGGTAATTGTCGAAGAACAATAATTGACAAACAAGTTTTCAATTCCTAGAAAATATGGGATTTACAATTTTGCCAAAAAATTAATGCAAAACGAAGCATGTTTCATCCCATCTTATGCCTTAAGTCATAGGTCTCACTAACTAACTTAATTAAGTTGTCTAACTTAGAAACCGCAAATCATAAAGCCGAGGTCTCACACAACAAAATAATTCACCTTGTCATTGTAATCTAGATCAAGGTCTCACATAACTAAATTACAACTTCAAGTGTTTCATATCATTAGATGGCGAAACTTAAATTTTAAAGGGTACAATTTTGATGTATAATCAAAACTTATATATAAAGAATCATGCATACAACTTTATAACACAAAATTTTCAAAAAACTTACTTGTATTTTAATTGCTAAGATTAAATTCTACAAAGTTTTAATCGATGCGTTGAGAAACTTACAACTTTGCACTAAGATGCTTCGTACATAGAATGGTTATACTAGGTAGCTCCAATCGAACTCACAGAGGGCGAGGACCGTGTAAGTGTCAAGCATAACCTTAGACATCCTTTCAGCGTGACACGCACTTCTTTTAACCCCTTTTAGTTTGTTCTAGTGGGTGAGCCGTTCTAACCATTTAGTACAATGATCAATCGATTAAAAGTTCAAGATTTAATACTTAGAAAAACAAATCAAATTTTCGCCATTATTTAGTCCATTTAATTTTCTATTCTAAAAACCCTTTTGCTTACAAACATGTCATACAATATAAACAAAAGGCATTTTAATAAAATTAAAAGGAACTCAAATAATATACATATAACTAACAATTAACATATGCAAAAACAATTAGCCACATGCATAATTATTTCGATAAAACCTAATAAACAATTCTAGGCGTAAAATATGCATACATCAACTAGGGCTTTCAACTACAAGGTAGATGAGCCACATACATCGACAAGTCGATTGCGTAAGCCAAAGTCAATAGTATACCAAATAGCACATAACGAATTTTTATTAGTATAATTGAGGTCTTCCTCAATTCAATAATTATCAAATAAATAAACATGTGTATATCACCAAACAATTTATCAAAACAATAATCCATGGCAAAACATGCATGTTCCACCATGAATTCCTCATAACAATTATAATCCCAAGATACGCATATAATCATGGCACATAACAATTATTCATGAAAACCACATAAAATATACATGTAATCCTAGGGTTTCTACAAGTTTTACAAAAATAAAACCTAATTAAACAATTAATGGGTAATCGACCCAATTAATAAAAATTAGGGTTCCAATTTTCAAAACCCTAGAAACCATAAAAGCATATAATAATCATAAAGATTCAATTTTATGTGTTTCGTAATTAATTACAACATATTAACGGCTCGTGATGCCACCGTTGGGTTTTACTAATCATAACAATTATATAAAAACAAGTAAACATCATCAAAGCATGCAGCGGAAGTAATAGGAATAATACTTGTAAATAAATTAACCGAATTAAAAGAATATGTGTACCTTTTGCGAATCAATGCAATTAGGGTTTATGAAAAACCTCCAATTAAGATCAACGACTAAGAAACCCTAAACCCTAATAAATTAGGGTTTATATAATTCGACCACATCAAAATTCGAATACCCAAGATATGCAAACACAAGTGTATTTGCTCTTCGTTCTTGTACACACGTATTAGTAACGAATCAATGAGAAAAGCTAGGTTCTTGATCACAATAGATTAACCAAACACCTTTGATATGCTCAAGGTCACTCGCAAATCCCTTACATGGGGTTTTGCTTCGTCGACCTAAGAACAAGAGGGAAGAAAGAAGAAGTTTGGCCTTCTACTGAAATCTAGTATCACAAAGGATGAATACATGGGGATGTATTTATAGCCTTATGGTAGATGTCAAGATTGCTATAGTATCCGATGTGGGATTCTATAGTTTTCGCCAAACACAAGCCCAAAAGAGGATTCCAAAACCTTCTCTTGACTTGTTAACTTTTCTTCATATCCGTTGACATTTAATGACCGATAATCAAAACTCGTCAAATATTAAATATCATTAAGTATTTATTTCGTGATCAAATAATTAAATATAACATTTTATATATTAATTATTTATACATTGATTCTCATACGTAATGTGTGCAATCCCGAAGTCTCGAGTTCGAATCCGGTCATACATATATTAATAATTATCCATAAACCTTTCAATTGTCCATATAGATACTAATGGCTTTTGCAAATATAATAATCAAATAGCTTTTCAACGCATTCACATCTCGTATCTACACATATGAGAAGATGACTGTGATCTATATACATTGACAATTAATTTTTGTGTAAAAAATGCTTAGGTTGTCATAAAAGAGAAAAAATCTTATTGACATTTCTCACCTACTCGTATGTATACAAAACTTTAAAGTTTTAGCTATTCTGAAGGTTATCATCCCTCCTTCAACCCAAACTCACCCGCAAACACCAAATCAAAACAGCAAAGAGAATTGATATATCGGTTATGGGAGAAACTGAATAAAACTAACACAACAGAACGTGGTGCATGATCTCCTCAACCTACTAAACATAAGACTCAGTCCTATCTTTGACCCATAATCAGTAAACAAAAACCATGCATAAATAACCCGTTGACCCATGAGCAACCCGATGACCCATGAGCAAAACCCACTGATCCGCTGACCCAATGATCCATGACCCATAACCCGGTTTGTTCCATCAAGATTACCCAACATATTGTTCGTAGATTTTTAGTGGTACATGTGACATAACTAAAGCTTTAAATATCAATATCTGCATGTGTTATGTCGTTTAGTGTAATGTTTTATGATGATAGCTTCTTAAAGTTTTGTTTGCTTAAATGCATGTGTGCAATGTGTTGATACCCATGTTTCTATTCTAGAGCTATTACTAAGCAAAGATTAGTGGATTTTGTGAAAGACTTGGTAAAATTGAGGACCTAAAGATTTTCAAAAACGAAAATGGAGGTGTTTTTGGGTTTGTTAGGTTCTGTACAATGGATGAATCTAGAGATGCCATAAAACGGATGAGCAACACTTGGTTCCTCGATCGTAAAGTCAATGCAGATTGGGCAAAGCACGATTTTAAGAAAATCAAAGACTAATAAGTCAAAGAATTCAGCAGAAGCAGATCACAATAAATAAATTTGCCAAAATGACCCATTTTCAAAGTTTTGGACCATTTGCCGTTTTTAGGCTCGATCCATACCCAGCGGGGCATCACATGTTCGTGCCTGGAAACTAAGAACCGCTAGTTAACACATGTTTAAGAAATATTTAGTAGGGAAAAGCCCAAAATGCATAACGGGATTACTTTAGTCTATTGAAAAGCGCGTGTACTACTTTTATTATCGATATATATAACCAACTTTCAAATTCGTTTCAAAACACATAATATAATCGGCTCATACCGATGATGTGACCTCGGGATCCAGCGTGTTTTCCGCATTAGGTCCAACGCAGTGATTCATGTTACATATAAGCTACGTTGCGATAATCGATTGCGAACTAAAGCCGATAATAATTTTATCGCTTAAACTCCCAAATTTATCATAATCGCTATTAAAACTATTAATCTATGTTTAAAAAATAAGGAAACTCGGTTATAACTAACACAATGAGATGAGTGTCGATTTATGAATATCAAGAATCGCGATTGGGGTAATAGTTGCCAACTGGAGGAATTTTCATTTGATTACCTTTATTTTGATGCTTACCAATGGACAAATCCTCACCATCCATCTTTTTTGATCTAATGGTAGGGATTAACCTAAGATTTAATATACTTAACCTTAATTCTCCCAACTATATAAAGCCTTTTCTTCTTCTTCTTTTTTTCATTCGCTTCATTTTTTTAACACAATTACTGTGTGTTTTCCTCCCAACCTGCTCTCATCATTTCCTTTCAAAAAGTAGTTATTGGATCACCATCACCATTCTAATCACCATCACCATTTTGATCATCATCTCATCATCACCTCCCGATCATATCATCCTTTTTTATGTCTTCTTTTGGTTTGAATGAACCGTTTGTTTCAGAAGCTGATTTGATTGATATTGTTGCGGTTGATAATGTTATTGATCGGTTGTTAATTATGTGGATCAAGCTGTTAACATTCCTTCTTATTAAGTTGCACACCAAGTGTTTGATGAAATGTGTAAGTGAAACATGTTTGATAATCTTGTTATCTGCTCATGTAATTCTGCTTATTAGTTAAATTGTTAGTTGAATTTTTGTTTTTAACGCATTTGAATGTCGCTTTTATGTCGATTGTTGTTTCGAATCGCTATGTATCGTGACGTATAGTATCACCAGTGATATTTGAAATTGAATCAGAATGTATATTATCACTAGTGATATTTGTATTATCACTTGTGAAATTTTGTTTATTTGATACTTTTAGTTTATATTTTAGATTATGAGTAGCATTAGGTTTTAGTATGATATCATTTTGGGATGAATGAATTGATGAAAATTTGATGCATGGAAGGTGTTTGACAAAATGCCAAAGAGAGGGATGCACAAGTTGAGAAGCAATCACATGTTCCTGTTTGTCCATCATTTCATATATAACCAAATCAAAAATATTTATTTGAATAAACAAGCTTTATGGAATTAATCAAAGTGCATCTCGTAGTTATTGTAAATGAGTAATCATATCCTATGTTGCATTAGTTGATGCTTATTTTCATTTTTCCGAATGTCGCCCTTTTGAATTATTTTAGTGCGTTTTGTATTTTGCTTTCTCCATCACTCTATATCTTAGGTGATGCAAATTTGATTTACCGCTTGATAATTGCGCAGTGACCTAGAGCTTAAGCTACAAGGACTCCTTACCTTAACAATCTTCAAGAAAAATAATTTGAAAAACATGGAAATGATTGGGATGTCTGATCCTTATGTGATTGCATATATTCAGCCACTTGAAAAGTTCAAAAGAAAGGTTGTTGATTACAACTTAAACCCTGGTTAATTGCAGAAGATAAGAAGACCCAGTGTGTTGTACTTGAGGTTACGCTTTTCTCCTTTTTGCTTTTCTGTATTTCTGGTTTCTCAGTTGTATCACAAGTGATATCAAATGTGATATCACATTTGATATCAAAAGTGATATCATTGGTGATATCAAATGTGATATCACCTATGATAGCATGTGTGTTAGCTTTCTTTTATTTTGTTGAATCGGTTGTGATAATGGAGGATCTTATGATATCATAGGCAATATCAAAGTTGTTTGATCTTCTTCAATTTGTTTTGTGGAGTTGTTGTGCTTTTTGAACCACAGCTTGCGCTTGTTGTTGATTCTTTCGCTTGATGGAGCCGTTTTTTTTTTTTTGCAAATTGCAATCACAAATAGTTTGGTGATGTCGTCTCTTTTTATGCCACATACAAAACAAACAAGTATGCTTTTTAATTTTTCTCCTGTGAGATTTCATTTTTTTTTGTACATTTTGTATATATTATCACCTGAGATATTTCTCTTTCCAGGTACATGATGGTTTTTGTACCTTTTACTGCAATTAACAATCACAGGAGATGTGTTACTGTTGGTTCCGGTCTGCTTGAGAACGAAACTACTGAATCTTGTGTATGGTACTCAAAGCATTCAAGAAAGCTTTTGTGCGTTATCCGAATATCATTGTAACTGGTCAAGATGGTGCTATGCGAAAAGCAATTGCAGTTGAGCTTCCTAATTCCAAGCCTTGTCTTTGTCATAAATTAGAAGTTATGTATCTCTTGTGATAAATAGTTGGAATTAATTTTTATGAGGTCTCTGTGAGTTTATGAAATATTTTGTCATTTTATAACTTGTGATAAAGTATAAAAATGATGAAATACTTACATCATTTATGTGTTTACTTGTTTTTACTTGTTAATGACATGTATCACTTGTGATATTATTCTTTAATTGATATATATGTTGACCTTTTTCTTGCCGAATCATTATGTTACTCAAAAGTAATGCTTAATTAATCCTATTCTTATTTGATTTTGAGAATTTGTCATGTTTTTATTTTCATAGTTTTCTTCATGAAGTCGACGATATTTTTAACTGACTTTTCATTAATATCACTTGTGATACTCTAACAAAATTACCAAAAGAAGGTTATATTCAGATAAACCAAAAACATTGTTTACAACTGAATAGAAATTACGAGTGTTTACAATTTAAGTATCAAGAGAAAATTACAATTTAAGTAGCAAAAGAAAATTACTAATTGATGCTTTTGTCTTTTTATTTTTTACAACTTTCTTCTTGCCATGTTTATGAGCATCCCCTCATTTTGTCTTCTTTTCCACTTCATTCTTTTTAGTTTGCGACTTCTTCTTCTTCATTCCTCTTATTCTTTTTCTCTCATCGTTTTGCTTTCTTACATGCGTCTTTGTTGTCGGTTCAACATTACCCGTTGGTGGTGTTGGTGGTTGTAGATTCTGTTATATCACGATGATATCACATACGTTTCTTTCAAGATTTGTTGGTGGTGTATCTGTTTCTATTTTTGCTCTTCGTGTTTTCTAAGCTTAAATGTCCGCAATGGTTTTGTTAATTTGCTTGGTATTGTTAGTGTTGTCGGTGACGATCTTGTTTCTTTGTTCACTTCTTTAGTTTGACTTGGTTGTTGTTTCAAGGTCTTTTTCCTTTCACCTTCAACCTCTGCTTTTTTGCTTCTTGATAGTTCTCAGTTTTATATTCAAATCTGCAATATATACCATGTTAGTGTATGAATAGTTCACTGTTTTTTAATATCATACGTGATATATAAACTGAATAAGACAAGCAATCATTACAACTGTTGTATCACATGTGATATACTACCAATAAGCAATCATTACAACTGTTGTATCACAGGTGATATACTATAAATAAGCAATCGTTGCAACTGTTGTATCACATGTGATATACTAACAATAAGCAATTATTGGAACTGTTGTATAATAGGTGATATACTACCAATTAATACTAGAGTCAAATACCGCTTTTAAACATATCGAAGCATGCCCCATGTATTCATTATGCACAAATATCTACCACAAATCTAAGAAAAGCATGTTACAGTCACAATACTTATTTGAACATCTTAAGTCTCTCATATTATCACAATAACTATCTAACTTTCACAACAATCCCTCAATAAAATACTAAAGTTTACAAAAACAGCAAAGTGTTCATACTGTAGAATAAATATCCGTGATTTTAAGGATACCATTATAACATTCTACTCAAAGTATACATACACATTCTATTAAATGTGTATGTATCACTGGTGATATCTTGGTTTAAAATTGCGTTTTGTGATCCAATGCGTTAAAGGTCCCAGAGGCCGATGTGTGATGCGTGTTGCAAATGCGAGCGCTTTGGACGCGATGCGATTTGTATTAAAAAAAATACAAAAATTATTTATATGTAGTATATCAACAAAGTACCAATTAAATATAATAAATATACAAATAAGTCAGTAAGATGTAAAAAATAGGCAAATAATAAAACATATAAGTCACTAAGTCATGACACAAAATACTTAGGGACAACATTATAAACTCTAACTAAATCTTATTTTTAACGAGACCCTTCTCATTTAGTTACTTTCAAACATGATGAACATGTAAATTTATTTTCAATTTTTAGATCTTGAATTCTATAATTTTCGCTTGGATCCTTGTTATTGTTACCAGCCAACGCGGTTAAACGTGAACTATTAGACTCCATTCTATACATATACATCATGACATGATGTTATAATTTATTAAATGTATACTCATAATTTATGCGAGTGGCAAACAATATTAATTCATTCATAACTAAATCAATAGAAAAAATCAAAACTGGAAATTTTAGTCAAATTTAAACCTCGCATATGATTCCTAGCTCAACTTTTAACAAATATAATTACGTATGATCAATGAACAATATGAACTCTTACAAAACATGAAACTAGAATAAGAATATTGTTTGCGTGACTTCAATCATGTTAATAGTGCATGATCATGAACCAAATGGTAATTTAGATGTAAGGTAAGTTGGATGTTGTTATTTTGTTTGTTTTGGACGTCTTCAAACAACTTCTATTTTTCAAAGTCCATTAAAATATTTTAGCTTCTTATAAATGGTTTAATCTTTCAAAAATGACCTAAATTCCATATTGCGACAATTGCGACCATTGTTAGCATTGCACAAATGCGGAAAATTGCGGTCTTATGCGGCGCATTTTGGGATGGCTTCGCATTAGGCGTCATGATGCGAAATCTTAAATGCAATGCAATGATGCGTATAATTTATGCAATGATGCACGATTTTAAACCAAGGGTGATATAACACATAAGCTAAATGTTAAATCAAGTACGCGCATATATTCGTGGTTTATCACGTTAATTCTTCTAAAGGAGACATGCTTATACGTTTCAATCTACATTTACTTTGATGAATCTCTGGAGATGGAGTCAAAAATTTGATTGACGACAGAACTGCATTTACTCACGGTAAATAGTATGTCATCAAAACTTTTAGCAAAAAAAAAGTTTAACTATGATTATAAAACAATAACAATAAAATATCAAAACTGATACTATACATGACATGTAATAAATCTTAACAAGTAAACAAAAAAACCTATCAAATAAACAAATATTTCACAAGTGATAATACAAATATCACTAGTGATAAAACATATATACAGTACAACTTCAAATATTACTAGTGATACTACACGTATGATACTTTTCACTCACACATTTCATCAAACACTTGGTGTGCATCCATGTATACAAAGTGTTTTACTCAGAAACTCAACCAAATTTAAACATTAAAAAACACAACCAAAAGCATGTCACAATCACAATAAAAATCACACCAAAACAAATTCATTTTTCAGCATATATTAATAAACAACTAAAATCAACAAAAAAGCAAAATAAAATCTTTATAAACATTAACAAAAACAGAAATAAAAGAATAAAATCACAACAAATAGTTAATAAATAACAAAATAATGAATCGAAAGCGCTGTACCATGTTTTTTCCCAGCTCGATTGCCTCGATTCGCTCATTTTATGTGTTTTCTTTGATTTTGATGGTTAAAATTGGATGATTTGTTATATTTTGATTTATTTTGAAGTTTTTATTTAGAGAGAAAGTGATTGTGAATGGTGATTCTGAAAAGTGATCAATTTGGGAGTGGGTTAGGTGGAGTAAGTTTGAAGAAGTTACATAAATGGTCCCTTCGTGTTTTTTATTCTTAAAAACTATTTTTTTTATCGGACGGTCCACAATTGTCCATTGATATGCAACAATTTAAAGGTATGTAAAATAAAGTGCCTCTGCCAATCTAATTTAACTTTATAAAATTTAAGCAAGTTTATTGCTTAATTAAGTAGTAGATGTTAGGGTTATTAGCATAAAAATGCATCATACTTGCCACTTTTTGTCATTGTATGTTGCGTACTGATTTTTTTCTCATCTTGAAACCAACCTTTTGAATTCGTGCTATTGTGTGTACTGTGTGACTATTTCAGTGATAAAAATGACCATTTTACCCTTCAAACTTTGGAAAAGTAAGGGTAAAATGGTCACAAAGTACACACAGTAGCACGATTTTAAAAGGTTGGTGTCAAGTTGAGAAAAAAGAAAGTACGCAACATACAATGACAAAAAGTGGCAAGTATAATGCCTTTTTATGCTAATAACCCTACATGTTATCTCTAATCAATGGTAGTAACACAAAATAATAGTAGCACTTACATTCATTGTAACAACTTTTAGTGTGATAGTTGCTAACGTGAAACTTGGTGAGCTAGGCCCATCTTAAAGTGTGCTCAACTTTATTCGTTTAACACCAGTCCCGTTCACCATTTTCCTGCAAAGCCATATTAACCTAAAGGATGGAGAATATGTAGGTAATGAGAGCAAAGTATACAAATCGGCAATCATATAATAACCTATTATTAAAATTATATTAGTAGTAGTTGCCATGGACAATTGATCGGCTTACCGAATCCAATATCAACTCATCAACCAATGTCTAAGAAACCTGCAGAAAACACACATATAAAGCTCATTTACAAACATTATTAATATAAAATTAGTATATACTGAGACCATTATCTATACTACTTTATAATGCATTTAGGCCTTCTAAAATTAAAAGGCTTAAAAATTCAGACTTTTTTACTTGTTTACTATGGAAAGATATATATTATAATGCATGTAAAATTAAGATAATGAGCTCCAATCATGAGATGACATGTGTCACTTCTCAACTAAAAATTCATCTTTATTTTCAAATTAAAATATCTTTTTATCTACTTATTTATATTATAATCTAATTTCACTATATTTTCTAAAATTTTATGCTCTTTAATTCAATATCCATTTTAATATATTTTTATGAGTTTTTAGTTTTTATATTTTTAGTGGGTTTATTTTATTTTAATTCAAATTTTTACAACTTTAACCTTTATTTCATTTATTCCAATCAATATAATCTTGATTCGTCAAAATCATATACTTTTGGGGAGTGTTTGACGCGTAAGAGATTGCGATGGTATTTTATATGGAATAATGATGTCGCATGAAAGTTAAGGGTAACCCAAACAAACACTTACAACTAACACATATACATTCAAGTGTTGTGAAAC